>LZPO01044876.1:43526-57143 GCA_001675575.1 Neotoma lepida | reverse complement strand
GCAGAGTTCCTTGAAACCTGAGATTTGATGGAAACATCCTACTATAGCTGAGTGCTATAAAGTCCTCATTCTCTGCACAATGTTTGGTTATGGGTCTCTGTGTTTGTTCTTTGTTCTCATCTATTGCAGATGGAATCTTCTATGATGATGACTGAGCAAGAATCTGATTTATGACTATAATAGAGTGTCATTAGGGATATATGTGTATATGCATATATACATATATATGCATATATATATAATTACAATGTTATATATACTAAAAGAGTTGTACTTAGTTTTACCCTATGTACTCAGGCTATCTAGTCTCAGGTTCAGGGACACACAAGAGTGTCAAGTATGCATTTCATCTCATGATGTGGGCCTTAGTAAAATCAGATATTAGTTGGTTATTCCCACAAGCTTTGTATCACCATTTTCCTAGCATGCCTTGCAAGTAGTGCACCATTGTAGACAAATGTTTTATAGCTGAGTTGGTGTTTATGTTTTTCTTTTGGTAGCATGAAGAGTACATTCCTATGCCAAAGCACTATACTAGAGCACAGGAGTAAAGGCTCTCAGTAGGAACCATCTTGACCTCTCCATGATCAGTNAGTTGTGTAGGTGTTGTATTCAGCAATAGGGCCTTGACTTTAATTCACAGAGAATGACATATATTCTTGGCAAGACAGGGATGTTTATGTATTCCCACACAACCCCTTTGCCCAAAAACTCAATTTGATGGGACCCAATCAGAGCACTAGAAGCTTCATTTGGGGATAAGAGATGGCCAGTTGGGGCTCTATCTCCTTTAATATTTGATGATTTCATTTAGATGCTTTTCTACACACACACACACACACACACACACACACACACACACACACACACACACACACACATGAGAGAGAGAGGCTTCTACTGAAGCTTCTATCCCATACTACCCCTCAAATATCCCTTAATTTTAAATTTGTCTCCCTGCATTTCCTCCTTTGTACCACGCCCCCTTTGCTCTCCCTATTTGATCCTCATATTCTATTCCCTGACCACATTCATCCATAACTATTTATTCTAGTTCTCTTTTCTAAGGATATCTGTCCCTGCAAATTCCTTATACTATAACTAACCTCCATGGTTCTATGTATTGTTGTTTTGCTACCATTTACTTAAAAGATAACATATACATATAAGTGAATACATACTATATTTGTTTATCTGGGTCTTAGATAACTCATTTGGGATGCTTTTTTTCTAGTTCCATCCATTTGCCTGAGAATCTCTTGATTTCATATTTTAAGGTCTGTGTAATGTTCCATTGTATAAATTTTCTTTAACTATTCATCTGTTGTGTGAAATCTAGGTTATTTCAAATTTCTTGTTATTATGGGTAGAGCAGAAATGAAAATGGTTGAGCAAGAGTCCTGCATGGTGGCATGAGAGAACCAGAGACATGTAGTCCTGCATGGTGGCATGAGAGAACCAGAGACATGTAGGGAGGGTAGTGAAAGTGTGTCCCACACATACACTCCACACCAACAAGGTGACGAAGTGTCCTTTGAGTATATATGTAGTAGTGCTATAGCTAAATCTTGAGGCAAACCAATTCCNATCTTTCTGAGGAAATGCCACGCTGATTTTCATAGTGGCTGCACAAATTTACACTATCATCTGCAATGGATAAGTGTTCCACTTACTCCACAGCCTCATTTGCATTGGTTTTCACTTGTGTCATGGATCTTTTATATCCATTCTGATGGATATGATATAAAATCTCAAAGTAGTTTGGATTTGCATTCTCCTAATGAGTAAGGATGTTGAATATTTCTTTAATTGTTTCTCATACATTTGAGATTTCTACTTTGATAATTCTGTTTAGACCTGTACCTCATTTTTAATTGAATTGTTTAGGGTTTCTTTTTATCTACTTTATTGAATTGTTTTTGTATTTTGGATAGCAACTCTCTGTAGGATGTGTAGTTGGTAAAAATATTTTCCCATTCTTTATGCTGCCACTTTTTCAGAATGGTGGTGTCTTTTTTTTAAATACTTTTTAGAAGTATATTATGGTGATGTCTTTTGCAATGCAGATGCATCTCAGTTTCACAAGGCTCCACTTATTGTTATCTTAGTGCCTATGCCAAGGGGTTCTGTTCAGAATTTTTTTTCCTGTGCCAATGAGTTCAGGCTATTTACCAGTATCTNTTCTATCAGGTTCAGAATATCTGGGTTTATGTTGAGGTCTTTTATCCATTTCGAGTTGAATTTTGTGTGGGGTGATAAGTATGGATCTTTTTGGACTATTCTACCATCTGGTTTGACCACACTATTTGTTGAAGATGTTATCTTTTTCCAGTGAATATTTTTCCAGTGTATATTTCTGGCTTTTATCTTTAATAAAAAATCAGGTGCCCACAGGTCTGTAGATTTATGTCTTGTTCGTTAATTAGATTTCATTGGTGGACATGCCAGTTTTTGTGCCAATAGCATGCTGTTTTTATTGCTCTATCTCTGTAGTCTAAGTTAAAATAGAACATGGTTGTACCTTCAGCAGTTCTCTTATTATTCTCGATTGTTTACAATATCCTATAGACAGAAATTTCTCAGGTCCCACCCGGCCCCCCACAGTCCAGACAAATATCTCTCATCCATTGTCCCACAGCTGCTTGGACACAAGTAAACACACAGAGGCTTATACTATTTACAAACTGTATGGCCTATGGCAAGCTTCTTGCTAGCTAGTTCTTATAACTTAACTCAACCCATAACTATTAATCTATCACCACATGTTCCATGGNCTTACCTGCATCCCATTACATGTTGCTCCTTCTGCAGCTGACTCACATCTCTCTAGACTCCACCTTTTTCTTTCCTGTCTCTCTCTTTGGATTTTCTTCCTGCATCTAAGTTGCTTTGTCATAGGCCAAAGCAGCTTATTTACTAACCAATGAGAACAACATATATTCACACTGTACAAAAAGATATCCCACAGCAGTATCCTATTTTTTATGTGTTTCCATATGAAAATGAAAGTTTCTCTTTCAAAATCTGTGAGGAATTGTGTTTGAATTTTTATAGGGATTGCATTGTTTGTAGATTGCTTTTGGTACGATGACCATTTTTATACATTAATACTACNGATCCATGAGCATGACAGATCTTCCCATTGTCTGGTATGTTCTTCAATGTCTTAAAGTTTTTGTCATAGAAGTTTTCACTTGCTTGATTAGAGTTAGCCCAGTATATTTTATATTATTTGGAGCTATTGTGAAAGGTGTTTTTTTTCACTGATTTATTTCTCAATCCATTTATCATTTGTACAGAGGATGGACTACTGATTTGTGTGAGGTAATTTTGTATCTAGCTACTTTGCTGAATGTGTTTATCAGTAGTAGGAGTTTTCCAGTGGTGTTTTTAGAGCCACTCATCTATACTAATATATAATTTACAAATAACAAATAAATTGACCTCTTTCAAATTCGTTTATCTTTGATTTCCCTCAATTGTCTTATTGCTCTAAGACTTCAAATATTCTATTGAATAGGTACAGAGAGAGTAGATAACCTTATCTTATTTCTGATTTTCATAGACTTGCTTTAAATTCCTCTCCATTTAACTTGATATTAGCTATAGTCTTGCTNTAAACTGCCTTTATTACTTTGAGGTGTGTCCCTTATATCTTTAACCTCTCTAGGACTTCTATCATGCAGGGATGTTGGGTTTTGTCAAAGACAGTTATAGCATCTAATGAGATGATCATGTAAGTTTTTTTTTCATTTCCTTTATATAGTGTATTACATGTATTGATTTACTTCCATTGAACCATACCTGAATCTTTGGGTGGAAGTCTACTTGAACATGGTGATCTTTTTATTTGTTATTGGATTTGTATTTGATTTTCCAGTATTTTATTGAATAGTTTTGCACCAATGCTGATAAGTAAAATTGGTCTGTAATTCTCTTTATAGGGGTAGGATGGCATAGGGTAACTGTGGCCTTGTAAAATGAATTATGCAATGTTGATTCTGTTTCTATTTTACATAAAAATTTGAGGAGTATTGGCATTAACTCTTCCTTGAAACATTGGAAGAATTCTGTTAGAACCATCTGATTCTTGATGTTTTCCTTTTTTCTTTATGTTAGAAGACTATTTAATTACTTTATTTATTTCCCTAGAGTTACATTTATGTTTAAATTGCTTATCTGATGTTGATTTAGCTTTGATAAGTGGTCTTTGTCAAGAAAATTATAAATTTCTTTTAGATTTTCCAATTTGTTGGGGTACAGGTTTTTAAAGTATGTCCTTATGATTCTCTAGATTTCCTCAATACATCTTATTTTTCCCCCTTTATTTCTCATTTTGTTAATTTGAATATTCTTTTTTTCCATTTAGTTAATTTGGATAAGGGTTTGTCACTCTTTTTTCAATAATTTATTGAATTTTTATNTGCATTTAGTGTTTTGCCTACATCTATGCCTGTGTGAGGGTGTCAGATCCTCTAGAACTGGAGTTACAAACAGTTTTGAGCTGCCATGTGGCTGCTGAGAATTGTACCTAGGTCTTCTGGAAGAGCATCCAGTGCTCTTAAATAAAAAGATATTTCTCCAGGTCCAGGTTTGTCAATCTTACTGATTTTCTGAAAGGACCAACTCTTTGTTTCTTTGATTCCTTACATTGTTTTATATTTTTTCCATTATATGGATTTCAGCTCTGAGTTTGATTNCTCTTTGTTATTTAGTCCTTTTGAGTGTCATTTCTTCCTTCCTTCATTCTTTCCTTCCTTCCCTCCTTTCTTTCTTTTTTGTTCTAGTGCTTTCAAGATTCCAAGTGTACTGTTAAGTTACTAGTATGAGAGACTTCCANTTATGTTTTGTAGGCAGTTAATGTTATGAATTTGCCTTGTAGAACCATCTTCATTTTGTCTCAACAATTTGGATAGGTTACCTATTCATTTTTAGTCAATTCCAAGAAGTTTAATTTCTTTCTTTAATTTCTATCTTGACCCATTTTTCCATCAGTAGTAAGTTATTCCATTTCCATGACTTTGCAAGCTTTCTGTTGTTGACATCCAATTTTAATCTGTGATGGTCAGATAGGATACAGGAAGTTATTTTAATTTTCTTTGATTAGTTGAAACTCAGTTTGTGACTGAGTATGTCATCAGTAAGGGAGAAAAAGCTCCATGAGGTGCTGAGGTGAAGGTATATTCTTTTGTGTTTGAGTGAAATGTTCTGTAGATATCTTTTAAGTCCATTTGTTTCATAATATCATCTAGCTCAAGCATTTCTCTTTTTAGTTTTTGTCTGAATGAGCATTTTTGAGAGTAGGGTATTTCCACTTTCAGGTGTTCAACAATTTTATTCATTTTCTTTACTCTTTGTGTTTTCATAGAGTTCTTTGAAGGATTCATTAATTTTATCTTTTAGTATCTCCATCATATTGATAAGGCTGTTTTACAGTCATCTTGTACAGCAGCTATGTTGGAATACTCAGGGCTAGCTGTGGAAGGGTTTTGGGACTTTAGTGGAAACATATTGTCCTGGCTGTTATTGATTGTATTCTTATATTTGTCTCTAGGCACCTGGATTGGGAAGACTGTAGTTCTAGGTGCCTCTACCTGGTCTTGTCTATATTGGGCAGGTGTTTTGTTCNTTGGTTTCTGCTGCCATCTCTGGTCTTAGGAGAGTGTGATGCATAGTAAAAAATTCTTCTGGAATCCTGAATACATATGGTCATGAGAGTTCTGGTAAAATGTTTTTTCTAAGTATTAGGACCTGACTCTTAGTGATGTGAATGGACTATGAGTGGAACTCAGCAGGTAAATAAGGAGAAAATCTATGTGATACCCTGGGGAAGGGCGCTGGGAATTTGCAGTAGATGATCTTCTAAAGATCTTTGAAGAAGTTTGGGGGATTGGTTTGGAAATTCTGAAGGAATAGTGAAGATCTGCAGCAGTGTAACTGTTACTCTGACTACAGTACCTTGCAGGTGTCTGGTAAGTCAGAAAAAAACTTACATTAAAAAAAAAAATTCCCGCCGGGCGGTGGTGGCGCACGCCTTTAATTCCAGTACTCGGGAGGCAGAGGCAGGCGGATCTCTGTGAGTTCGAGGCCAGCCTGGGCTACCGAGTGAGTTCCAGGAAAGGCGCCAAAGCTACACAGAGAAACCCTGTTTCGAAAAAAAAAAAAAAAAAAAGGGGGGAAAAAAATTCCCGAAATGTTAAAAATGAAATACATGTGTTTCTTTGTCATATACTGAAAAATAATTGAATTCGTAATTTAAATGCAGCAATTCCTCTAAGCTCAAGCGCAGGAGACATTCAAAGCACCCTAGTAATAATTAATACCTGATGAATACAGCATGTTCTAGGCACACTTCCCAGATGTTGTTGGAAGAATGAACTCCTTCTGATGCCAAAGCAGAAAAGGTATTGTACACACCCAAAAGAAAATTAGAAAGCAAAATAAACTGAACCCAGACAAACACTNTTTAACAGGTATTTGTAAACCAAAACCTAAAAAAAAAATCTATAGTCTCCTCAAATGAAGTATATTGGCATAGTCTATGACTTATTTGATATCTTAAAATCAATCAATGAAATAGATATACTAAAATGCTTAAAAAGGCAAAAATCAGATGATCTTGTCAACTAACAAGTTTTTGAAAAGTACAAAACTGATTCANGATTTTAAAAATCTTAGAAAATAAGTATAAATGAGAAAATCCTCAAGTTGAAAATAGCATCTATAGAAGAGCTGGCACTCTACTTAAGCTAAAAGAAGAAATGTTTTCTCCAAAGATTGTTAGCAATACATGCATGCCTCTTTTTAGTACTCTTATTTATCACAGAGATGGGAGCTACAACTGGCACAATCAGAAAATAAAATAAACATCATTTTATGGACAGAAGCAGCAATGGTCACAGAATTAGTTATGAGTGTGTATAGGGGGCATTCTTAAGACATCTCTAAAGGTAAANATGGAAATTCTGTACTATACTGTACAGAATCTGTACTATAATGTCTCTGTAAAGCCTGCCACCCTCACAATAATTATACAAAATTCCAGAGCTGACCAGATCTTCAGCTCCCCATACCCCAGGGGCCCAAAATTAGGCATTATTTAATTGTTTTGTCAGTTAAATTACAAACAGCAACAATCAGACACGGATGAATGTTATTTTCAGAGGTATTATCTTTTTTAATATGCAGCTTCTCACATAAAGAAAGAAAAGTGAGAATTGTAACAAAAATAGAACTTATCTGTCCATTTTGAATGTGTGTGCTCAGACACATGATAGTTCTAAAATACATTTAGCACAGTGAGACAGACTTGAAAGAATGATAGAAAATCATATCAAATAGTGCATTATTGCTGCATAGTGAAAACAATAAAATGACTAAGCAGAAAAGAAATCAGAATCAGTATTTAATTGGTATAGATCATTATGGGTTTNGGCAACATTTTGTAAAAAGTTATTCCAGGCCACATAGTATCATTGTTAAGTTATTTCAAATATTAAATAGACCTCACATAACCACAGACTCTTCTAAATTATCAAAAAAGAAACAATACTTTTAAACACATTCTGTGAGTTCAACCTAGTCTGTATTACATTGTCAAAAATTGTACATGCATATTACTAGAAACTAAATATGGAAAATGATGTTTCTGAAAATTATGCATTCAGACAGTACAGAAAAAGAAATCAAAACTCTGAAAAATGTAAAAGGGTAATTCTATAGAATAGAATTTTTATAGAATAGAAATCTATAAAATTTTATAGAATAGAATTCTATAATTCTATAGAATAGAATAGAATAGAATTACATGAAGAATGGAACTTTGTTTAAAAGATAAATATTATGCATAGTAAGTCAATTTGAATTGTGTATATCTTTTTATTTTTATATTTTTGAGATAATAATATAATTACATATTTTCTCCCTTTCTTTTCCTTTTTGCAAACAATCCCTTGTACCAATCCTCTTGCTATCTTTTAAATTCATGGCCACCTTTTCTGCAGCTGTTGATATATATACACTTTACTCAATATATAAATATAACCCATTTAGTTGGTGTAATGCTACATTTTGTATATGCTTTAAGGCAGATTAGTTTTCAATGAACAATTTGGTGTGCATATTTTTATTTAAAATATAGTTACATCAATTTCTCTTTCCTCTCTCCAACCCTTCTCCCATTGCTTCCTGCAAAACAAGCTGAATAAAGCAGGAAGAGTAGAATTACTCCATGGTTTCCACATCAGTTACTGTAGCCATGTTTCTGCCTGGCTTGAGTGCCTGTCCTGACTTTCCTGGATGATGCATTACAAACTTTAAGAGGAAATAAACTTTTTTCTACCCAAGTTGCATTTGGCTATGGTGTTTTATCACAGCAACAGAAACCCCAATCACCACCAGCTGAGAGTCGAGACCTCAAACCAGGAAATATTTAGGGANCATCCAAGATCCAAAACATAACAAAAGATCAACATAGAAAACTCAAATGTTTTTTTTTATTATTCCAACAATATGACAATTTCAAAAGAAGCCATTTATGGTACATGAGATGGTACAACTTTGTAGCTTCTTTATGAAAAATAGTGAGAGGTCTTAAAAGTGTAATTGTGGAGTTTTTATACAATTAACAATTCCACCCTCTTGGAATTGGTCTGAGAAAATTGAAAATATATAAATACACAGAATTTCTTATAAAATAGTCACAATAGTATTACTTGTAGAACAATGAGGTAAGACCAAAAATATGCATTGACTAAAAAAAAAATGTGATAAAATGGCCAGGGCCAGGTTGGTAGCACAGACCAGTAATCCCAGCAATTGAGAGAGGGGTTCAGAAGGACTGCAAGCTTCAGGGTTATCAAAGGTTATGTAACAACACCCTACTTCCAAAAAGTGTCAAAAGACTGTATATTCTTAAAATAAATTAACAACTCATCAATATGAGGTAATGACTAAAAGGAAAAAAAACTCTTTAAGTACAGCAAATTTTAAAATATACATTTTATAGTATAGTTCATTTTACAGGAATATTATAATAAAGGAGATGTAATAAAATTGTTTATCACTCCCCACTGAGGAATTTGTTAGATCCTCTTATGNAAAGTCTTCCAATTCAAGCAATTTATCTATTATTTGTTTTCTTTTATTTTTTCATAATTTACATTTGAAGTTTTATCATTTGAGAAAAATCAAGTATTGCTTCCCTTATAAAAATTTTTTTTATATTTGTGCTTGGTGTGTGTGTGTGTGTGTGTGTGTGTGTGTGTATGTGTGTGTACAGAGACTTGCCCAAGTCCAAAAGTTGATGTTTGGTATTCTCCTCAGACCAGGAGAAGGTACCATAGTCCTTGGAGTGGGAGATACAGGAGATTAGGAGATGCCTATCATGAGTGCTGATGATCATACTCTAGTCCTCTGGAGGAACTGCTAGTATTGTTTACTTGGAGGGCATATTTCCAGCCCCAAAATATTGTTTCTAAATTCATTTAGGGTATTTGTCTATATTTTACTGTTGGTTTCATAGAAAGAACTTATAATAATCTGCTTCTAAAATTGTCTCCAATCCTGTTGAAATTAAGATTCACATTCATCATCTCAGACATCTCATAGCACTTGGTTTATGACCAATAACACATGAACAATACAAGATTAGGTTATCGATGTTCCTATGTTCACTCTGTATTTCCTTCTACATGGATCAATTTGAGTGAAAAAAAAACATAGTTAATCTTTTCATAAGGTGATCCACAAAAACAAACAAACAATGTTTCATATCCATAACCATATAAGTAATGCTTGATATTTGTGATGGAAAAACAGATAACTAATATAAATGCTAATTTATTTATATGCTTGAATTTATACAGGTGAATAACTTCAAGATTTTAAGTTTCCCGTCCATATTTTCATAGCCTTTACTATTTCACACATTTCTATGTATACCAATATCAATACTTCCCATGGTTTCTAATTTTATGCTTTTTAAGAAAGTAACACAGCTAGTATTCTCTAGTACAATACTATCCATTTATGTAAGCATGACAGCTTAATCCATATGCACACTGATAATCTTATATTTGAAGTAATCCATTTTAAAGTGATATCTATTTGAAGTGCATTTTTAACTTTAATTTATGAAGAACAAATGGTATATTTGATTTTTAAGAAGGGAGCATTAATGTTTTAAGGTCATAGAAAAAAATTTTAGGCAAGATTTATGTAAACAACTGTGTGCTGAGACTGGGAGAAAAAGAAGAGTGTGAAAATATGATAGTTAGAATAAGACTGTTTAAATCATTCACTAATGGCACATCTACATTTTATTACAGTCAAAATTATCTGAGATCACCATAGAGAAGACAAGAAATAATTAAGCATTTAATGCTGAAGATAAAAATAGGTTTGTCCTACAAAATTAGGGAGATGGTGATGAAGACATGCTGTCACTGGTTCTTCTAATAGCTTTTTAAATATTCAAATGACACAGGTCTATTAAGCCAGCTATCTCAAGGGCCCAATACCTTGTGCTCATGCTTTATGAATTGGACAATTAAGACAAATTCAAATTTTATACTTCTTCTGCTTTCCTCTTTTATTGTTTAACTCAAATTCACCAAGACAATTTGTTTAACATAAAATTCTATTTTTGTTTTATATATATGACAATATGTGTGTATTTGTGCACACACACACATATATATTAAATTAAAACATTTCAGTTGTCATCATTTGTGAGTTTACATAATCTGTGGTAATCTTAGATACAAATTTTTCTAAATAAACATGTCAATTATTACAAAAGTAAGACTGCAATTTAGTTTTAACCTAGGATTTTTCAGTTAGAAATACCATGGGGAATGGTTGATCCTCTTTGCTTTTGATTTGCATTCTTTATTCATTTTATTTACTTATTTTTAAGATTTAGCTTGTTTAAATTTTGAGAATTTCATACAAGCACACAATTCATTGAAATCATATCTACCCACCTTTCCCTCTTTCAACTCCACCCTCACAATATACAATTTCAGAACTCTAGTGTTATTTATTTTTATTGGTCATAACAAATGAGTTCTAGGCTTGTTGTTTTTTCTTGTTGTATTTTTTGAGACAGGGTTCATCTGTGTATCCCTGGCTCTCTTGGAATTCACTCTAAGACAAGACTGGCCTCGAACTCAGAGATTTACTTGCTTCTGCCTGCTGAGTGCTGAGATTAAAGGCATGCATCACCACTGCCCATGTTCTAGAGTTTTTCAAATGTATTTTCACACTCAGGCTTGCACTCATGCAGATTAATATTATGTAAGAGATATGGCCTCACATCTCCTATCCATTACTTGCCCTTTTATGATTTGTTACAATCACTTTCAGACTCAATACTTATTTGTAGCTTGCATCTTTAAAAAATATTTATTTTATTTATTAACATTAATGTGTGTTTATGCGTATATGTTCATATGCATATATATCTGTGTGAGTTCTTGTGCATGTGAGAATGTGTGTGTGTGTGTGTGTGTGTGTGTGGTATGCTTGGTGCTTGTATGTACCACAGTGCACATATGAATCTCAGATACATCCCTTAAGAATCAATTGTCTCATTCTTCATAGAGCTAGGGGATAAAGCTCAGGTCATTAGGCTTGTGCAACATGGACCTTTACCCACTGCTGAGTGACTCACCTAATATAGGGATCTAAATGGTACTTGGTGCAAGAGGATGCTAGACTTTGAATAGAAATTACTATATCCATTCAATTAATGCAAAGTATTAAAATTAGTATTAATTCTGTATTTAAAATTACAAATGTGGTCCTACAATTTTAAATATTTTAGAAATAACTTTTGGTNTTTAAGGTAAAGACAATGATACTTTATATAATATATAAAAACCTCTTTCTTCTGGGCTCTGTATCAGTCTCTAGTTTATGTCTTCATAATATTAAACATGATTATAAGACATTGTTCTCATTCTGAAAATCACATGTAGAAGGGACTTAATCTCTATCAGTNTACAAGACCCAAGAGCGTTTTCTAGAATAATTTTTTTCATACCTTTGTTCACTTCCAGGTACATTCTAGCATAATTTTCTAGAAAGTGTTCTTTTGGTTTATTTCAGATGTCTTATTTGGTGCTTTTCTGTAATAAATGGAACACAGGTTATTATTTGTGTTGTAGTTAGAAGTTCTCCATTTTTGCCCTCCAGATCCACATTCCTTCTGGCTCTATGAACTACTAGTTCTTTCTAAAACTTCCATTTATCTTTAACTCTCCAAAACATTGTTAGACAAGAGGTGGAAGAATGTGAATTTATTGTACTAATTTCCTTAAATTGCATCCCACAAAAGCACCTGACAAAGGTTATATTCAGAGAACCTTATCTCCATAGAAGTCTGTGACTGCTTTTTCACTGGCTTCTAAAATTGTAGCACCAGGTGCTTTATGTGTAAAACACACTATCTTCAAACTCACAAAGATCAGCTGCCTCTGCTTCCCAAGTGCTAGAATTAAAGGCCTGTACCATCACCATCACCACCCTACAGACTCAATGCAATCCCCATCAAAATGCCAAGACAATTCTTTATAGACCTTGAAAGGACAATACTCAATTTCATATGGGGAGCAAATCCAGGATAGCTAAAACAATTATGAATAAAAAAGAACTTCCAGAGATATCATCATCTCTGATTTGAAGCTATACTACAGAGCTATAGTAATAAAAACACATAATATTGGCATAAAAACAGATATGTTGATCAATGGGATCAAATTAAAGACCCAGTCATAAATCCACACACCTATGGACACAGATTTTTGATAAAGAATCCAGCAATATACAACTGGATGTCTGCATGTAGAAAAATGCAAATAGATTNATAGTTTTCACCCTGCACAAAATCCAAGTCCAAGTGGAACAAAGACCTCAACATAACACCAGACACACTAAACCTGTTAGAAAGTGGTGAATAGCCTTGAGTGAATTAGCACTGGAGAATTTCCTAAACAGAACAATTTTCTAAACAGAACACTGGNGCCCATACGTGGTGGCAAGACTTTCCACCTAAAACTTGAGAGAACTTAAAAACAAATTCTAAAATTAAGCTAAAAGCAGCTTTCTACTTCATGTCTCATGCGGCCGCGAGATGCCACACCATTCAGGCTTGAGGGCATCAATGGGGGATTCCTGCTGTGGTACACAGTGGCGTCTGCAAGCCACACAGTACTCTGCATGGTGGATTTAGCTTTTGCTAGTTTAAAATTAAAAAAAAGGGGGTTTCTGGGCTACACACTGCTGGATTGGAGACATAGACCCACTGTTTTTCAGAGTCGACAGTGAACATGTTTTCACCATAGCTGGTGGTAAATGTGCTTCCGCCATGTCGAAAAGCTAAAGTGGGTGGAGTCATAGCCAGGGCTGCTGCTTCTGTCCTACCCCTGCAGTTTGGAGCAGTGGATTCACAGTGACACAGATTCAGATGTAATAAGACTAAATGGTTTACATTATGTGTTAAAAAATGTGCATGGGATTGGGAGAGAAACAAAAAGGAGTATATACAGTTATATAAAAAATAGTTTTAAAAAATAAAGTCTTTAAAGAGACAATAAAGGTAACATAAAAAATAAG
>LZPO01044876.1:23438-35950 GCA_001675575.1 Neotoma lepida | reverse complement strand
GTTGGTTAAACCTCAAGTAATGAGACCAATGAATCTTACTTGCTCAATATATATATATATATATATATGTCAATTTTTTTACATGTCAATTCACTAATATTGCCCAGAGAAAACAAATTTTAGAGATGACAAGAGCAATTAGAATTCAATTGGCTGAGGACATCTTTCTTCTCTTGATCTAGTCAATTTAGCTCATCAGTGCTATTAAGATGCTGACAGAGTTTCCTATGAGAAATTCTGTCATTATTGTGATGGGGACAGTCCTTTCTAGTAAATTCATTATGTCTGACAATAAAAAGAAGGAAAGGAACAAAAACAAAAAAAAAAGAGAGACACTTGCCCCCCTCCGTCAATTGTACCTTTTCAGAGGGGGAGGAATGGCCCTCAAGAAGGGAAAACAGTTGTCTCATGTCTTCATTTGAAATTAGGAGAAATTATTTGAGCCAAATAATGGTGCCACAGAGCTCCTGGAGGTACGTAATGGAGTAGAACTCTCATATTATAATAGAGGCATTGAGGGGTTGGATGGCTTGGCCTGCTTGGTAACCCAAGAAGACAAATGGAGGTAGCCAATTGTATCTTTTCCAGGACCACCTTGAGGCAAAGGGCTCCTAAGTCNTCAAGCAGATGGGCAATAACTCCTGAAGTCTGTGTCTCCTTGGGTGGGCCAACAGGATATCATCCATATAGTATAGGATCATTAGTACCTCACCTGGGACCCTAGCTAAGGCCTGTTGAACATAACAACTGGCAGATGATTGGACTGTTTTTCATACCCTGTGGTAACACCTTTCAGTGATAATGGGAAGCAGGTTTTTGAACATTGGGTTCCCAGACAGTGAATGAGAAGCACTATCTGCCCACTGGAGTCAGGGATATTGAGAAAAAGCAATCTTTAATATCTATTACAAGAATATGCTATCCTGGTGGAATAACACCTGGGTGTGATATCCCTGCTGAGGGGAGCCCATCTTTTCCATTTGTGCATTGATTTTTCTTAAGTCTTGTAGAAGGCAAAATTTTCCTGACTTTTTCTTAATTAGAAAAATGGGGGTATTAAATCTACTATGGGAAGGTTCAATATGGCCCAGTGACAATTGCTCTTGAATTAACTCTCTCAATGCTGATAGTTCAGGTTCTAGAATAAGCCACTGGTCCACCACACAGGATTCTGCAGTGTCCAATTTAACAGTATGGGCCCTAGAATATTTATGTCTGTGCAGGGGAGAGTGGCCTTTTGAATTGGGGGTGAAAGTTAGAATTTCTACCAATTGACTCATCATGTCATATGTTACTATATCCTCATATAAAGCTTTATCATCTGTGGTAAGCATAGCCTCCATTTCTTCAAATAGATAATGATCCCAAAGAGTAAGAGATGCTTCAGCTATAATAGGATGGAATCTCCCCTGATTGCCATCAAGGTCCTTCCANNGAACTGGGTGAAGGGTTGTTTTAGAAGGCTTATCCCNTCCTATCCCGGTAATGGTTGGGCCNTCTTTAAGTTTCCAGTGTGGGAAGGCCTGGGCCTCATTAAGAGATATCACAGTGGCTTTTGCCCTTGTGTCTACCAAACCCTTGACAGATCTGCCATCCAGGTAGGTGGTCATCATGGGAGAATGGGGGGATATGGGAAGGGTTCAGAACAATTTAGCTTTGGAGGGACCCCCTCTTACTTGCTAGGCTGAGGGGTGCTCATCTTTGAGTTTAAAGGCACCTGGGGAGAGCTTCTACAATCATGTGCCCAATGGAAACCCTTTTGGCATTTGGGGCATTTGATCTTGGATAAAGCTTTAGGACAGTCTCTATGAAGCTGACCTAGCCAACCACAACCCCATCAAGAATGGCAGGTGGGATGGGAGAGAACAGCCCACAGTCATTATCTTTGGAAGCTAATAGTGCATTGAGAGAGACAGTAAGGGCTGCTATGGGCCCTGCTTGAAGGTTGAGATCACAAGTAGCAATCACTCATTTATGGATGTCCTCATTATGCACCACNACAACTGCATTGTGGGTAGGGGCATTAAGCCCTTCCCATGCTAATTGTTTAATGAGCATCTCCCTGGTCGGGCCAGGATCCACCCATTCCTCCACTGCCTCATTGACTCAGGCTAAGAAGTCAGTAAACAATTCCCTGGCTGTTGTATTAGATTATGAAAGTAGGCAGTCAGATTTCAGAGTCCAGGTTTTCAAGGCTTTAAATGCAAGTTCAGAGACCTGCTGAAAATAGGCATGCAGGCCAATTTGAACTTGAGTCACAAGATTAACATATTGGCCCTAGCTGGTTAGCATGTCTAGGGATATAGTAATATTATATTGAATATTTAGGCATGCCTGCACTTCAGCTTGATCATCATAGGCTGTCTGCCGATTAAGAAAAACAGTGGAGTGGGCTTGAGCACTGCTTTCATCAAATGATACCAGTCATATTAGGTTTGAAGATACATCACCAGTTGTTGCAGTACTTGCTTAAAATAGGTGGAGTCAGGACCTGACTCGTTGACAGCCTTATGGATCAAGAAAAGATCAGGTAGAGGGGTAGGAACCCATGGGTAAGCCACTGTGTTGGCACCAATATTAACTGGAAATGCAAAGTCATTGGTTGGGTGATAGCCAGAGAATTTAAGCTGAGGAGCATCTGNTGTGGTGGTCTCAGTTATCTCTGAGGGGCAATGGGAACAGAGGGTAGGGAGGTATCCTGTAAGTCTCCCCAGCGATAAACAGTTCATCATGATTCATCATCCTTAAGGATGGATTTCCTGGGTGATTTCTTGGGGGGAGGTGGATTTGTCTGTGGAGTTTTCTCTTCCCCATCTGAGGTATGCTCCTCATAAGGCAGTGGAGAGATAAGGGAAAGTGAGGAGGATTTTTGTTCCACATTGTTGCTTGGATTCTAATGACTCCCTTGNAGGAGGGGGGTGAGAAGACAAGGTATCAACAGTACAGACACTGTCAACAGCACATACACTTCAATGGACAATTTGTCCATNGAAAGCAAATAATAAACTCATTTGTTCAATAACAGGAAAGGCTTTATATATACTCCTTCCAGCACCCAGTCTGTGTGGTAGTTCCTAATTGGCTGGGCATGATCAGGAACTCTGACAGTGACAGTTTCTAGGCCATCAGGCAGACTCTGGATAATCAGGAACTCTGACAGCTACTAGGACCTCTGACAGTGACCAGGAACTCTGACAACTCCTGTNGCTAGGCCCTCAGGCTGACTCCAGGTTGGCTTATAAGGAGTATGTTATGTGCATTCCTTGGCAACTTGTCTGAGCCAATTTCCTCGACCCTATGGGCCTGTCCTACTACATATCCACTCTTTTATTTTATTACATGGGCACTCAGCAGGAGTCAGAGTTCTTTGCTTCTACCTTGTTGATCTTGCCTCAGGGGAGGATCAGCAATTGGACTGTACCGGTCTTAGGTTAGCTTGCCAAAAAAGCTCTTACCTGTCTTTGACTACCAGCCTTTGAAGAGTGTCCATCCCTGGGGAGTCACTCCGGGTGAGGAGTGTCAGGCAGCAGCTTTTTGAATTTCAGAAAGCCAGGCATACTTAACGTCCTGTGGATGGCTATGAGTTGGATGTCTAAGAGCCATTAACACCTATAGAGTTGCCTTAGTGGCTGCCTGTTGTTGCTCAATGTGCTGTAGGAGACACTTAAGGAGGAGAAAGAACAAAAGCACTGNCCTGCAATCAAAACATAATTGATATCCAGGAGGGATCAAACAGCTTCTCGACATCATGCCAAACTTCTTCAAAAAATAGAGTCAAAGGCCATAACCTGTGTTCTTGTCTGATTTAATTGGAAAATTTCATGTGTTAGCTGTAATGGATAATATAGAAACTTAGCTGATCATGGGCCCTTAATATATTCACCAAGCTCCCAGCCTGCTAAACTAATGTTCCTNGTCTCAAAAGGCATCACACAAAATGAGGAAAAACAAGGCTCCACAAGTCTTCAGCCTTTAGAGGGTCAATGAGAGCAAGAAAGGGGCATATATACATTACCCATCCTGGGTGATTTTCTCCTTGGTGGAAGCTGATCTATGGCCAAGTGNACATCTCTTGCTGGGACCCATATTGGCATAGTGGCACTCTGAGGACAAACACAATCATACCCTGTCCCATGGGTTAGCAGGTTGGCTGACAGCTGCCATTGGAGGGAGATAGAATCTCTCCATTGTAATAGGGGCAGGGTCATGTTCCTTGGCAGAGATACAAAGTGCTTGTAGGCCGGGCTGAGCCCCTTGTCATCAAACAGAAATTTCACATGGAAAANGACCTCTATTAAGGCCAGATGAAGATCTCTCCTAGCCTCTGGTGAGATAGTCCTTGTCAACANCTCCTTAAGAGCTCTATTGGTCCTCTCTACAATGGCTTGTCCCTGTGCTTTGTAGGGGATGATAGTGGTATGGGAAATCTTCCAAAACCCCAGAAAGTCATTAAATTGTTGAGAGGCATAAATAGGGCCATTGTCAGTCTTAAGTGCCCAAGGTACCCCCATAACCACCATGGTTGACTTAAGAGCCTTGATAGTATTGATGGCCTTCTCCCAGAAGGGGTAAGNGCATAAACAAAGGAGGAAAGGTATCTATTATCACATGAACATATTTAAGATTGCCAAAGGGAGAATGATGCCTGATATCTGGTGGGTGATGTTCTGTATCCTGTGAAAATGTGTTGCCCTGATTGGTTGATAAATAAAGCTATATGTCCAATGGTGAGACAAAATAAGGTTAGGCAGGACATTCTAACTAGAGAGAGAGGAAGTAGAAAACAGAGCCAGCAGATGCTACTAGCCACCACCAGGAGAAGAAGATGTAAAGGTACCAGTAAGCCATGAGCCATGTGGCAAATTACAGATTTATACAAATGGGTTAATTTAAGATGTAAGAGCTAGCTAATGGGAAGCCTGAGCCATATAGGCCATCTAGTTTGCAATTGATGTAAGCCTCCATGTGTTTACTTGGGTCTGAGCAGCATGGGAGCCTAGGCAGGACATAGAAAAACTTTTTCCTACAGACAACCATCTGCCAGATGGCATTAGGCAACAAACCCTGGAGATTAACCTCTGTATGTTGAAGCAGTCCTAAGAGGGCAAGAGGAGTGTGAGTGGCACACGCCTGGGACAAATGTTTACATTGAGAAACCGGTAATTCTGGAAGAAGTCTATGCAAATTCTGTGGAGACTGATGAAATTGCTGGTGAAGAGGCCTGGCTTGCTCTAGGTGATCCATACTGGCTGTTAATATGAGTTTGTGACCTCATTTCCTCAAGTCAATATTCTGAGTAATTTGGAATGAGATCTAATATGTGACAGGTACCAAACCTCAGTCCTCTGATTTAGGACATGTATGAGCAACATGGTGCTGGAGATGGGGGTCAGTGAGTCTTTGACTTGAGAAAAGGCCAGCACATGAACTGCCTGTACAGCAGCATATTGGCTGTCAGAAAAAATATTAGCAGGCTCAATCTGGCACCCTACTAGAACTTTGAGAACTTTGAGGAGGGCCAATAGCTCACCCAGTTGAACAGAACCAGGGTTAGGGATAACATATATAGCAGCTTTGGAGCCAGGATGCTGGATAAGAACACCATATCTGTTTTTATTGGAATCTGAAAAGGCCAGAGTGGTGTGAGGGANGAGAGTGTAGGAGGGGACTGCATGGGGCTGTATCTNTATTAGAAGTGTGGGAAGTTATGCTAAGATCTCGTTTTCTTGGCAAATGATTGTCAATAGTTCCTGTGAATCCTGTAACCATTTCCTAGAATGAGATAGAATTGGTCCAGAAGGACTGGGTATTCTTTAAAGAAAAGGGGAAGACAAGTTTATCTGGATCTCANCCATATGCTTTCTGTGCCAGCATCTGTGCCTTAAGGCTGAGTTGGAAGGACTGGTCAAATTTAGAGGTAACCTTTTGCAGGTCAGAATGTGTTTGATGTATCCATAGAAGGAGCCCAGATTGCCATAATACTCCCAAGAATCCCCTGAGTGTCCAGAGGACCATTGCCATTAAGGGTCTTTGGGGATCATGGTGTTGTGGTGATATTTTCTGTGTCCCCCAATAAAATTTATCTGAGAATCAGAGGAAAAATGGGGCAGCCAGCCTCTAGCAGTAAAACAATAGTCATGCAAGTTAGCACACGCCCTTAATCCCAGCATCAGCCTTAGAGTTCTGGAGGTCTGTGCAGACAGACAGGAAGTGATGTAGCTTGGTGAAGATAGAAAATGAGTTAGCAGAATGGACAGGCATAAAAAGCCGGGTTAGACAGGAAGTCGCTCTCTTCTCTTCAATTCGCTCTTTGGAAGTAGCGGCAGTGTTGGTGAGGTGAAGCTAGCTGGTGTCTGGCTCCTAATTCCTCTGATCTCTGTCAGACTTTCACCCCTATTTCTTGTTCTGTGTGTTTATTAATAAGACTGTTTAGAAATTCATCTTACATNGTGTTGCAAGCTAGAGGTGATTAGAATGGCCAAAACCTTTTGTAGCAACTCTTTAGCTTCTTAGGTAAGCCTGCACTCATTTATGTATGTCCTCATTCTGCAAGGCTGCAACTGCATTACGTATTTGGGTATTGAGCCCCTCCCAGGTCATTGTTGAATCAGCATATCTCTAGTGGAGCCCGCATCCACTCAGCACTCTACTGCCTCATTGACGGGCCAGGAAGTCAATGAAGAGCTCTCTGGGCTGTTAGATAAGATTGTAAAAGTAAGCCAAGGGTCCTGGGGAATACAGGCTCTGAGGGCCTTGAGGGCCAGGAACTGTTGAAAATAGGCATTCAAGTCAATCTGTGACTGATGCATAGGATGGACATATTCCCCATGCCCTGTGAGTATATAATAGGTCACCTGGACATTAAGTAAGATGTTCATCTGGGCCTGGGATTCTGCCTGATCATCATAGGCAGATCTCTAACTGAGAAAGTCTGCAGTCTCCATCACAGCTTTAAGCAAATGGTACCAATCAAANTAAGTTTGTAACTGCATGGACCATTGAGCAAGGACCTGATGAAAGTAGGGGGAATCTGGGCCTGACTCATTGGCTGCCTTTCTGATGAGGGAAAGATCAGATATGGGGGTGGGAATCCGGGACTTGACATTGGCATTTGGGCCCATATTAACTGGGAAGGCTTCTATGGGCCTACAGATTGACTGTGAGGGTTGTAAGACATCTGGCACCTGGAAGAGTAGCAACCTCCTGAGGCATTCTGGTATTGGGGTAGATTGCCCCAAGAATACTGCAGCAGAGGGGTAGTTGTCAGAGGTGGTAGAGNAGAAGGNGTAGCAGCACATGACTTAATGACAGCTGCCTTCTCTTTGACAGATTTGGTTGGACCCAAACTGACAGCTATATTCTCTTTGACAGATTTGATGGGACCCAAACTGACAGCTACATTCTCCTTGACAGATTTCACAGGGCCCAAACTGACAGATATCTCGGGGCCCAAACTGACAGATTTCCTAGAGCCCAAACTGACAGCTATGTTCTCCTTGATAGATTTTGTGGGACCTAAACCGACAGACTTTTGTGGAGCCCAGTCTGTCTCCTCCTCATCGGCTATCGTAGAGATATCTGACAGGGAAGTGGTGGGGGTGATGAAAAGATTACCCATCTTTTCAACAGGATGAAAATTTGTGTCGGCTCCTTACGTATTTGCTTAATGGGGGACTTTCACAGATTTTTAGGCCATGAACATATGCCCATGTGGTGTCTCTGGATGAGGGACAGCAACTGGGAGCCAAGCCTTGGTTTCACTCGTGGGTAGGCAATCCTTATGTGGAGGTGCCAGATGAACGGAAATGAAAAATGTGCCTTCCTAATGGGATGGGCAGACAAATGACAGATAACACAAAAGAAGTGGGGGTCCCAATGTTTACCTGCCAAAGGGATTGAAAGAACACAACACTGAGGGGCCTTCATACTGAAACACACTGTCTTGGGGGACTGTCAAAGCACCGAGAGTGAAGAGAGGGATGCGATCAGAACCTGCGCTGGGAGAAACAAAGTAACAGAAGCCCCAAGTTCAAGCGCCAGATGTAGCTTGGATTCTAACGGCTCCCTTGGGGGAGGGGGGTGAGAAGGCAAGGCATCAACAGCACAGACANCGGAAGTCATTTGAAGGCAAATAATGAATTCATTTATTCAATAACAGGGAAGGCCTTATATACCCTCCTCCCAGCACCCAGTCTGTGTGGTCATCCCTCATTGTCTGGGCATGATCAGGAGGAACTCTGACAGCACCTGTTGCTAGGCCCTCAGGCAGAATTCAAGTTGGCCCATAAGGAGTACCTATGTTATGTGCATGCCTTGGCAACTGGTCTGAGCCAATTTCCTCNACCCTATGGACCTGTCCTACTACACCACACAACAATCATTAAAGAACCAGAGGACCTGCTCTGTAGTGCCCGATTTTATACACTCTATGATTCCCAAAAGGATTGGGACAAAGGCCATGTGTGGGGTTTTTCCTTCCTTCACTTCCTGTCTCCTAGTTAAAAAGAGGACCCTTATCCAAATTGATGGGTCCCAAATGTTTTCAGGTGATATCCAGGGTGCAATAATGGAAGTCTCATTCCAACATTTTTCCAGATGTGAAGCTTCAATTCTTATTTCCCCTAGTCAGAAGTAGCTCCTTAAATGCTTTAAGTTGGGGATCCCTGGTGGCAGAAGGGAAGTTTCCCATAACAAAGGAACAATAGGCAGCGGGGAGCCTAGCTAAAAAAGCTGATAATCCACTGAGCAAACCTTCCCAACCCCCTGGGTAGGGGTCAGGGGATTTACAGCAACTGGAGAATCCGGAAGCCTGATGGTTAATTTAAGAAATCAGCCACTGCCCTATAAGCTTTTACCTGGTGGTCACATCACCAGTTTGCAAAAGAGACAGAAAGGTAAACAAAAGGCCACTGTCTACATCCTTCAGGGTTATTTGAACCCTCCCAGAGAACATTGAGTCTTTCTGTCAATCCCAGAGAGTTGCCCTGGGCAAAAAAGACATCAGTTGACTCAGAGTTGTGGGGGGTCCTCTCAAAGACAGGGCTGTAGGAAAGAAAGATTGTATGTGTGAAGCTGAATAAGAGTGATTTGTGAGGGACTTCCAGTGGTTCACTAGGCTGTGGCTGTATACTCACACTGTGTCTCCAGAGAGAAAAGACTGGTCAGAGGGTCAATTTTTGATCGCATTTCCCAGGTGGCCAACCCTTATGTGGAAATGCTGGGCAGATGGAAAGTGAACAGAATGTGCCCTGTAGACAAGAAGAACAGGGGATTATAGAGAGAGGAAGAGAGAGAGAGAAACTCTTAATACTCACAATTTGAAGAAATTGTGAAGAAACAGAAACTGAAGAAACAGAAAACGTGAAATGGANTCAAATCACCGACAACAGCCGAAGGGGGCATGTCATAACACCAAGTCTTAAGAGGGATCTTATCGGGACAGCAAGACAGCCAGCAATAGAGAAAAAAGAAGACTCAGAAGAGGAAATTAAAAAGGACCCAAAGGGAAAGACCCAGGTCGGGGTCCATCCATGTTGGGGGCCAGAATGTTGCTGGTGCTGCAGCTGGCGTCTCGCTGGCCCTGATACCCAAGGGCGGTGGGTGAGAGAACGTGGAAGCAATGACACAGACTCCGGTAGGTTGTAAGCAAGCTCTTTTACTAAACAAAAGGCTATGGTATATATATATATGGGGCTGTTGGCGGGCTGTTGCTTCTAGCTGCCATGGTGTCTCTTGGTTGGCCCTGGGTTGTATATCATAATTTTTCAGTTTGGAGCTTATGTGTCAGGTTTCCTCTGGCCAGAGCACTTGTTGCGCATGTCGCAGCTCATTGTTTGCTTAAGGCATGGCCCAGTGCTTCGGCCTTACCTGCCTCAGAAGGCTTCCAGGAGAGAAAGCTCTTTGGCAAGAGGTAAATGAAGAGTTGTTCATGGTTTCTTAACCAGGAGCTGTGGCTAAGACTTTCAGTCAGAAAGTATGTTTGCAAGAAAGCCACAGCTTACTGTGATAGTTTCCGTCAATTTTAGGACTCAATATTTACACAGTATCCATCATAATAAACACATACCTTCTTTTCTAATATATCTATATAGTACATTGAAATATATATATATATAATCATGAAATATATTTATTTATATTTAATTTATCATATATATATCACCTTAAAAATCATGGGATGCAAGAATAAGCAAATCTCATAATATTATATATTATACTTGACTCAATCATCTATAATGGTAACAGCACAGTTTTCTTTCTTAATAAATTACTTTTTAATAAATTATTCTTTTAAAATAAATTAATAAAAATGGCATTTCCTTTTTAAATAAATTCTTATTTAATCTTAGTTCTGCAAGTATGTTTTTCCTCACATCTGTCTTAACTTGCTTGTATCCATTAATACTGTAATTCTTGTGGCACTAGTACTTCATTTGTACTAATGAGCTAAATCCTTTTGACATATCATTGAAATTTGGCAAAGCAAGTCCTCCTTATTCTTATCATGATGTTTATTTNTTCTGCCTCATTTGCACTCTTTAAAGGATCAAGTAGATTATTTCAAAAACAAAACAAACCAATCAATATAAACCCCAGTTAGGAATTTAATGTAGTTGCTATAAGTTGTATTAAAAAGTATTGGCTTTGCCTGGTGTAGGTGTCACACACCTTTAATCCTAGCACTCAGGAGGCAGAGACAGGCAAATCTCTGAGTTTGTGATCAGCCTGGTCTAACGAGTGAGTTATAGGACAGTGAGGGCTACACAGAGAAAGCCTGTCTTAGAAAACCAACCAAACAAAAGAGCAACAACAAAAAATAGTTGGCTGGCCTGTAACCAAGATTGTAGAAAACCAACCCATTTATTTGGATACTATTTTATCATTCTTAGTGTTTAATAGTCTTACAGATATTGTGCTAAATTTACTCCTAAGTTATGCACTTGCAAGTTTTTGTAAATCGAATTGATTTATTCATAATGTATATGATGAACCTTTCTTTGCATGTTGCCTCTGAATCTTGCCACTGTGCTGAATATGTTGTGGACATTTAATTTTATTTTTTTCTGTATCTGTATTTTTCAAAATAGATGTATCTTCTGAGAATAGAGGAAAAACTTCTTCTCACTTTCTATTCCATACTTTTAATTTGTTTATCTCTCCTAACTTTCTGGGCTGGAACCTCCAATAAAATGTTGAATAGACTTGGGAATTGCACTCAGTCCTTTCTTCTCTCTTGGTGTCAGAGGAAAGATTTAACCTTTGTATTAAGAATGGAGTTAGTGTGTTTTAATGCATTTTACCTACATCAGGTTGAGGTTGTTTACTCCTATAACTTAGTTGGTATGTGCTATTTTGGTGATGGAATGAGGACGTCTGATCCAGTAATTATATCTAAAGATTTTTGATAATGTTTATTTTTAACTTAAGAGAATCTAGAACCACCTNGAGACAGGTATTAATTAATGCACACTTATTTTAGTGGTGGACAGAAACATATCTGAGGTTTAGAATTTTCTACTGAATAAAACACATTCAACTCCCTCTGTTGTTGGATGTAGATATGAGGACAGCAGCTACTTCAAGCCCCTGCCTCCCTGACTCCCTTTGATGATGGGCTGTACTTTTCTTCCTAAGTTACTTTTGTCAGAACATTTTGCCTCATCAAGAGGAAAAGAAACCAAAATAAGACTTGTCTATGATTACTCTCTTTAGTTTTAACTCTGTGTCCCACATTGATACAGAAATCAATGCTACTCATATGGTCTTTGAAGTGAAGATCCTCCTGCCTCAACCTCCAGGGTGTTGGTGTTACAGGATTGAATTGCCACATAGGTTCTAAAGCTATTTATTGAATAGTTTTTGNAAAATTAAAGTTAAATTTATTATAGTGTTTTATAGCATTTACTACATTATTAAGTTCTGTTTTGTTGTTATAATTGTTTTGTGGAGTATTTATTATATAATAAATTTATACTCATTTAATTTNTGTTGGAAAACTTTTTCATATGCTCTAGGAATCTATTTCTAAGTTCTTAAAACTTTATAATTTTACCATTCATTATTCATACNATTTTCTCAAACATATTGAGAATATTTAGTTAACACTAACTCATGCATTCCAGATTTATTAATTTGAAATTCTTGTTATTTCTTGATTAAACTAACCAAAATGTAATTTTCTAAATGCATTTAAACATGTAGGTTTTGCATGATTGTATTATCTTTATTTTTATACTTTCTATTTCATTTATTTTTCTCTGCTCTACTATTAACTAATTTATTTATGATTGTTTTAAATTGCTTTATGTGTTTTCATCTCTTTTTTCTTTTTGGTTTTTCGATACAGGGTTTCTCTGTGTAGCTTTGGCGCCTTTCCTGGAACTCACTCGGTAGCCCAGGCTGGCCTCAAACTCACAGAGATCCACCTGCCTCTGCCTCCCGAGTGCTGGGATTAAAGGCGTGCGCCACCACCGCCCTGCTTGTTTTCATCTCTTCTTAAAGTGAGAGTTAGT
>LZPO01044876.1:7743-19698 GCA_001675575.1 Neotoma lepida | reverse complement strand
AAAGAGTTTGGTAATGTTCCTTCTGTTTCTATTGTGTGGAAAAATTTGAAGAGTATTGGAATTAGGTCTTCTTTGATGATCTGGTAGAATTCTGCATTGAAATCATCTGGTCCTGGGCTTTTTTTGGTTGGGAGACTTTTAATGACTGTTTCTATTTTCTTAGGAGTTATCAGTCTATTTAAATAGTTTATCTGGTCTTGATTTAACTTTGATATGTGGTACTTATCCAGAAAATTGTCCATTTCTTTCAGATTTTCCAATTTTGTGGAGGACAGGTTTTTGAAGTATGACCTGATGATTCTCTGGATTTCTTNATTGTCTGTTATNATGTCTCCCTTTTCATTTCTGATTTTGTTAATTTGGATGCTCTCTCTCTGCTTTTTGGTTATTTTGAAAAGCGGTTTGTCTATCTTGTTGATTTTTTCAAAGAATTAACTCTTGGTTTCATTGACTCTTTGTATTGTTCTCTTTGTTTCTATTTCATTGATTTCAGCCCTCAATTTGATTATTTCCTGTGGCATCTTCTTCCTGGGTGACTTTGCTTCTTTTTGTTCTAGAGCCTTCAGGTATGCTGTTAATTCGCTAGTGTGAGATTTCTCCACCTTCTTTATGTGTGCATTTAGTGCTATGAATTTTCCTCTCACCATTGCTTTCATTGTGTCCCATAAGTTTGGGTATGTTGTACTTTCATTTTCATTGAATTCTAGGAAATCTTTGATTTCTTTCTTTATTTCTTCCTTGACCCACTAGTGATTCATTTGGGCATTATTCAGTTTCCATGAGATTGTAGGCTTTCTGTAAATTTTGTTGTTGTTAAAATGTAACTTTAAACCATGGTGGTCTGATAAAATACAGGTGGTTATTCCAATTTTTTTGTATCTATTGAGATTTGCTTTGTGGCAGAGCATGTGGTCAATTTTAGAGAAAGTTCCATGGGGTGCTGAGAAGAATGTATATTCTTTTTTGTTAGGGTGGAATGTTCTGTAGATATCTATTAAGTCCATTTGGGTCATGCCTTCAGTTAGGTCCCTTATTTCTCTGTTAAGTTTCAATTTGGCATATCTATCCAGTGGTGAGAGTGGTGTGTTGAAATCTCCCGCTACTACTGTATGGGGTTTGATGTGAGATTTAAGCTTTAATAAAGTTTCTTTTACAAATATGGGTGCCCTTGTATTTGGGGCATAAATGTTCAGAATTGAAACTTCATCTTGGTGGATTTTCCCTTTGATTAATATGTAATGTTCTTCCCGATCTCTTTCAATTGATTTTAATTTGAAGTCTATTTTATTAGATATCAGGATAACTACATCAGCTTGTTTCTTAGGTCCATTTGATTGGTAAGANTTTTCCCAGCCTTTTACTCTGAGGTAGTGTCTGTCTTTGATGTTGAAGTATGTTTCTTGTATGCAGCAAAAGGATGGATCCTGTTTTTGTATCCATTCTGTTGGCCTGTGTCTTTTTATAGGGGAATTGAGACCATTGATATTAATGACCAGTGATTGTTAATTCCTGTTATTTTTTGGTGGTAGTGTTGTATGTTTCTCTTCTTTGGTATTTGTTGGTGTAGGATTATCTATTGCCTGTGTTTTCATAGGTCTATCTAACTTTCTTAGGTTGGATTTTTCCTTCTAATGCTTTCTGTAGGGCTGGATTTGTGGATAGGTATTGTTTAAATCTGGTTTTATCATGAAATATTTTGTTTACTCCATCTATGGTGATTGAGAGTTTTGCTGGGTATAGTAGTCTGGGTTGGCATCCATGGTCTCTTAGTGTCTGCGCAACGTCTGTCCAGGACCTTCTAGCTTTCATAGTCTCCATTGAGAAGTCAGGTGTTATTCTGATGGGTCTGCCTTTATATGTTACTTGGCCTTTTTCCTTTGCAGCTCTTAATATTTTTTCTTTATTCTATATGTTTAGCAGTTTGATTATTATGTGGCGAGGGGACTTTTGTTTTGGATCCAGTCTATTTGGTGTTCTGTAGGCTTCTTGTATCTTCATAGGTATTTCCTTCTTTAGGTTGGGAAAGTTTTCTTCTATGATTTTGTTGAATATATTTTCTGTGCCTTTGAGTTGGTATTCTTCTCCTTCTTCTATCCCTATTATTCTTAGGTTTGGTCTTTTCATGGTGTCCCAAATTTCCTGGATGTATTGTGTTATGATTTTTTTGGTTTTATTGTTTTCTTTGACTGATGAATCTATTTTCTCTATTGTGTTTTCAATGTCAGAGACTCTCTGTTCTATCTCTTGCACTCTGTTGTTTATGCTTGCATCTGTAGTTCCTGTTCATTTACTTAGATTTTCCATTTCCAGCATTCCCTCTGATTGAGTNTTCTTTATTGCCTTAATTTTTATTTTCAAATCTTGATCCACTCCTTCATCTGTTTAATTGCTTTTTCTGGGCTTTCTTTGATTTCTTCCAATTTTTTGTTTGCATTTTCTCCCATTCCTTTAAGGAAATTTTTCATTTCCTCTTTAATGGAATTATTCATTTCGTCTTTAAGGGAATTTTTGATTTCCTCTATAAGGAAATTTTTCATTTCCTCTTTAGGGGAAGTTTTTAATCTCTTTTTAATGAAATTTTTCATTTCCTCTTTAAGGGACTCTATCATCTTCTTAACTTCATTTTTAAGGATGATTTCTTCTGTTTCTTCTATGTTGGGATATTCGGGTCTTGCTAATGTAGAATCACTAGGATCTGATAGGGTCATAGTTTTCTTTATGTTGTTGACTGTATTTTTGTACTAGCATCTATCCATTTCTTCCTCCACTTGGTGCAGGCAGTGTCTATGTCTGAGGGGGCTCTCTTGGTCTGATCAATACTCTTGGTCCAATGGGGGCTCTAATTAGGGCTCTTGGTGCAATCAGTGCTGATGGAATCTCTTGGTCCCAATACTCACTGGCCGGCTCTGGCTCAGGGAGTAGATGCAGTCTCCAAGGAGGGTGGAGTTTAGGGGAGGTGGGGTTTCAGGGTTACACGATTTTGTGGGGGATGGTGGTGGTATGAGCTGTCTGCAGGATACCTGCCTACTGGCCTGAAACTGGGACTGCAATGTGTGGTGAAGTGGGGGCATAGGGTTATGGCCTTGGGCCCAGAGCTGAGAGGCTAGGGTGTTCGGCTAGGGGGATAGAGCCTTACCTCTTGGTCCCAATCCTCGCTGGCAGGCTCTGTCTCAGGGAACAGTTGCAGTCTCTTGTCTATGCTTTCTTGTGTAAGACCACATTTCCCTTTACTTTTAGAAAGCTTTAAATATTGAATTTTATAATGTGATTCTGGAATTTAGTCTCCCTTCCATTGAAGATCACAGGCAACTATGGAGTTGACCTGTTCTAGCTGTTTTGTTTGAGGAGCGTGCGTGATAGGTGTTTCAGGTTAGAGTCCATGGCTCCTGGGGCACAATATATCTTCCAGTTCCTGAGAGACTGATGCCCTCCCACAGAGAGTGAAGCATACAGGCCACTTTATGTTTCCCTCTATGATCCCTCAGAGGTTAAGGAAACATGGAGCTTGAGAAGACAATTGGTCTTAGACATTAATCTTGTGTACCTTGTAAACTTTGCAAACATAGTTGTATCCTGGCAACAATTATGTATTGATACTGGCAATAACTGCTATATTCTATTTCTGATTAGTATATAAAAAGTCTGTTTGCTCTCAATAAAATTGTCATAGCCTTAGTCCTGCTGTAACCCTTCCAACTAGCCTAATTTAATTTCCCATGGCCCTATCAGGTAATGTTTGCCCACTAAGTAAGCATGGGCGCTTACAGAAGACTCCTTTCTGATCTATGTGGATTAGGTGTTAGTGTTTGCCTGATTAGTGATTTATTTAACTGTGTACTGCCAATATTCATTTTCATGTGAAGGTATCAGTTTTCTCTTCATTCAGCACAGTGGACAGCTAATGAGTGTAAAGGTTTTCAAACACTGTTAAAATATTTCCTTCAGTTTTGTCTAAAAGTTTCATCATGTGTTAAGACATCACACTGATTTGACTGTTTCTTTTCAAATTTAGCCAGTATAAAGTATGATAGATTATATGGGACTTTCACTGTCTGTATCTGATTTGTACACAGTTCTGAATGTAGATTTGCTTTGGAAAATTATAATGGATGTGTTAAATTTTTTTAAATTATCCTATGGGTATCTCATTTGTCAAATTTTGTCTTACTTAATTTTATACTTTGTGATTTTTCCCTAGCCCATTTTTAGACCTACTTGTATTACTATCTTACACAGCTGTAATGTTTAAAAAATATGCCTCTAATCAGTTTTGACAAATTCCCTGAGCAATGCTATGTGCATGGGAGTAAGCTTGCCAGATAAAGACAAGGCCTAGGCTGGAGGCTTATCAGAGATTTTGACACATATTAAGTGATACTANTTCTGGGAATGAAGCTTGGGATACCTTTAAATTTATTTTTCCCCTCCTTTTGTAGTTAGGATGATATTTGGTTTTAAGGATTCCATGGTTCAAGGTAGGATTAGGTAAGATGCATTTCCAGATTCAAAATATATTCTTTAATTAATACTACATCATCAAAAATTTTGGTTAATTTTTAGNGTCTAAGGAATTCCTATAGTTTCCCAAATTCTCTTAGGTTGAAAAAAGAGGCAAAATACAGATTTTCAGAATTTACTTGACTCTGACAATAGTTGACTTCGTGGATCTCATGTAAGACAATTTCTATTTCATACAAATTAGACATCTCCTCATATCTTCAATATATATTATATGTTTCATGAAATAATGAACTATTAGTGAGAATATAACATGAGAAAAAGCACATAATATGAACTTGAATAAATATTTCAGGTAATAGGTATGAAATATAGGAGCACAAAGTGAGAGCAAATGTAAGAAAAGATAGCCAGAAAGAGGATATGTTATCTGAGAATTTCAAGATCAAATTTATTCTAAATTGTTCCCGACTTTTAAACATTGTAGTTTGGACATGAAACACAATACCAGAGACTCATGCTTCAAACACTTGGTGCCTGGGTTGTGGCACTAATTTGAATGCTGTAGAATTCTTAGGGGATGGAGGCTACATAGTAGAACTCTGTCACTAGAGTCAGAAATGTGAATGTACAACTGGCTTCTGTTTGGAGCCTTTATGACTTGGACTTGAAATACTGCCCCCTGCTCTAGCATCATATATTTGTACAGTTTGTACAACCATTTTTTCTATCAGTCTGGACATTTCTCAGAAAACCTGGAAATAGAACTACCACAATACCCAGTTACTTCACTCTTCCACATTTACATCAAAGATTCATGTGCCATTAAAGAAACCCATGCACATCCATGTTGGTTCCTGCCCTACTCACAATAGCTATGAAATAGAACCAACATAGATGTCCATCAACAGATGAGTGGAAAATACAATGAGGTATAAATAAATAATTAAACAATGGAATTTAAGTAGCTCTAAAGTAAATGAAATTAAGCAGTTTTCAGATAATTGGGTGGAATTGAAAAAAAATAAATTGAANGAGCTAACAGTACCAGAAATTAAATCACATTATTGCCACTGTCATATACAGAAACTTTCTCCAAATATTTTTATTCAAAGTTTTTCATACACTATATTTTGATCATATTTCCCCTTCCTCAACACTTCCTGGGTGCTCCTCACCTCCATGATCATGTAATTTCACATTTTCTTTCTCCCAACATCATCCTCTACCTCGCTTCTTTCCCTCTCCTCCTCCCTCTCTCTCTCAAAAACAAACAAAACTTCAAATGAAACCAACTAACAAACAGAAATTCATGACAAAAAGAGATAAACAAAACAAAATGAAGCAAAAAGTCCATGATAAAAATGGAGTCTGTTCCTTCTCTGGGGCTCTTTTCCTTCTGATAGTTTGTCTGTTCCAAGTCCAAAATGATAATTTTTTTTACTATACTTTATAATATTTTTAAAAAGTGAATGACTGAATGAATGAATGAAAGAATGAAAACCTAGCTGCTAGGGCAAAGATCAACAACTAAAGTGTCACTTTATACCTGTTGGAAGAGGGAAGATCAGTTTTCTCTCATAGAATGACACTGTGTATAAACTAGTCCAAGACAGGCTTCATGCTCAGNAGTANTTGACAAACATAGAGTGGATTTCCAAATGTATTGTGTATGCTTTTATTTGGTTACTGATTGGTGTTTTTGTTTTTATGTTTTTGTTTTGTTTTTCTTTTTTGGCATAATTTTATTTTATTTTCTTGGCTTTGGAGGGGTTTGATGTTGTAGTGATTTTTTGCTTTGTTTTTTAAAAAAGAACTTCAAGTTGGATAGGTAGGAATTGGGAAAGGATCTGGAAGGAGGAAGGAAGGGAAGAATATAATTAAAATATATTTAAATTTAAAATTTTTAAATAATAAAAATATAATAAAAAATAGTCTGTTTTGTGCTGCCAACTACTCATTGCATGGGCCCTGCAATGGAATTTATANATTTCATGTCAATCCATTGTAGAGAACTTATTTTCTCTTTTCTAGTGGACATCAATTGTAAATAGTTTTTTGGTGAGGCATGGGACACTGTGTCTACCCCCCTTTCTCAGTGCTAAGACTTAGTGATTTGAACCTGTGTAGGTCTTGTCCAGTTTTTATGAGTTCATATGTTTATCAGTTCTTTTGTGTCTGGAAGACATTGCTCCCTTGGAGTCATACANGACCTTTAGCTCTTACAATCTTTCTTCCATCTCTTTAGTCTAGCTCTCTAAGCCTTGGGGGAGGGGTTTGATAAAGACTTCCTATCTAGGGATTAGTGTTCCAAAGTCTTTCATCCTCTCCACATTGTCTAATTGTGGGTGTCTGTTTAAATTACCCTCCACTGAAATAAAAAGCTTCTCTCATAAGAGTTGAATAATACACTGATTTATGAGTATAGCAACATGTCATTAGGAGTTACATTATTGTGATGTTCCTTTAAGAAAGTAATATTATTAAGCCTTCCCCTAGGGCTCCTATCCTATCTGGTTTTGGGATCTTTGTCATTTTATCAGTGTCAAATATGGATTCTGTCTTTTGAAGTAGACCTTAAAGCCAAGGAAAAAGTGGTTTGCAACTCCTATAACATANAAGAGCAAATGGAATGTATGAACCAGAAGTTGAGGAGGAGAGCTATGAAATGCTAACTTGTGAATGTGAAATGTTCACTGCAGTCATCAGTTCAGAAAAGCTATAATACCTGGACAAGACCTTCACAAGATCAAGTCAGTCAAAGTCTGAGCATATATTGGGTGTATCATCTCTAGCCTATCCTTCACGAGTCACTTAGGAACGTTTGACCACTGATCATTTCCAGAGAAGAGAAAATCATTCCTTTTGAGGATGTGACCACTGATAGGATTCCCATGTTCCAGTAGACAGTCCCACAATAGTGCAGCATATGTACAAAACTAAATATGTTTAGCAGTTTATATAAAAAAGAAAGTCATGAAATTTGGAAGGTTACATAGTTGATACATGGGAAGAGTTTGAGTGTGTAACCAAGCACACATATGATCATATTTCTTTGTATACATGTATAAAATTCCCAAGTACAAAGAAAACAAATGAAAGAAGCAATGAGTGCTTCTATTGCATCCTGAAGATTATTGTACACTACTGGTGATTGTTGTGATTCTTAGACATCATTGCTGCGTAGAGTTCCCCAACTGGATATCCAATACCAAGTTGTCAATCATGAAATCATATACATACAAGTAACATTATGCAGATTTAGCATATTTACATATTTTATGTATTGATATATTTAGGAGTATATGATTTATATAACATCATTTTAAGAAAAGAGATCATGACTTTGAGATAGAAAAAGGGAAGTATATGGTAGGGTTTGGATGGAGGAAAGGCAAAGGAGGAGTGAGTAATTATATTATAATTTCAAAAAATATCACTAGAAACAATAATTTAAAATATGGTTCTAATGGAAAAGAAAGCAAGACAAAATGCACTGAGGTAATAATATGAATGAATGACAAGGTTTTTGTTTTCTATGGAATACTTTCAACATTTCAGGTCCCATTGCCTCATATAATAAAGAAGCTGAGGACCAATTTTGGATACAGTGTTCAATAATCTTTAGAGAATAACACAGGTGTGATAATGGGAGAACATGACTATTTATCATATATACTATTTAAAGTATGACATTCTTTACAAATGTGTTGATCAGTTTAACTCTGTTTTTTTCATTAAGAAAAATTTTTTATTCATTTTATATACCAGTTAAAGATTCCCCTCTTCCCTCCTCTCACCCCTCCAGCCTCCTTCTCAGAACCCACTCCTCATTCCCTCCTACAAGAAAGGCCTCCCATGGGGAGGTACATTTAGTAGAGGCAAGTCCAAGCCCCTCCCCCTGTCTCAAGGCTCTGCGAGGTGTCCCATCATAAGTATTGGGCTCCAAAATGCCTGCTCTTGTACCAGGAATGGATTCGGATCTTACNGCCAGGGGTCCCTTAAGCAGATCAAGCTACACAGTGTCTCCCTATGCAGAGGGCCTAGACCAGTCCCATTCAGGCTCTACAGCTGTTGATGCAAATTTCATGAGTTTCCACTAGTTTGGTTTGGTCATCTCTGCAAGTTGTCCCCATCATGATAGAGAAGTTCCCAGAAATCCCCAAGGATGACCCCCAGTTAAATTCTGTTTAATGATTAACAATTGAACTCGGTTTGGCATATTTTTTAATAGTTTCAAGTTTAAGACACATTTGTTTTCTAAAAAATGAATGGGGGTAAGATAGAATCAAAATGCAGAAGCTATATTATCAATAGAACAGGGAATAATCAGGTAGGAGATATACTTAATAAAGAACTAATATTGTTTTAAAAATCATACTATAACACTGAAAAATAGTTATTCTGTTTACTAATTACTTTAATAACTTGCATTATTTTACTGGTTTTATTAATACTTTAACATTATTATGATTTTGTAAGAATTATCCTTAGTATTCCTTTTCTTGGCTATTAATAAGTCAATTTTATATATGTAGACTATAACGATTATTAAAACATTATTTTTTATTAAATAGACAATGTTATGCCTGTTGACATTTAGGCTTTCTTTTCTTCTTCCATATATTTTTTAATGTTTGTATTTTTGTACAATTTTGTCTCAATTTAAGTATAAAATGCATTGGTCGTTGTTCTGCAACTTTGTCATCTTGTTTTATGTCTCTTAGAAAAATCAGTATTATGGTGTAGTTATTCAAGATAAAGCAACTAATATATAATTTAGAAGATGCCACATTAATAAATGTTATTCTAGAAACTGATTTATGTTTATNTAATCATGTGCCAGTCATTGCTTTGAGATAGTATTGATAAAGTTTGTGACATATGTGATACATGACCAAAGTAGAAATTAGGACCATTTGCATAGTGATAATAACCATGAATTCTTACATACTTCGTGAGCAAATTATCCAAATTATGATGGTAAAGCCCAACCTTCAAAGAATATTCAACTATATAACTGATCATGCAGTTAAATTTTTCAGATAAATTATCAGCTCATAGTCATGTACAGAAGTAGGGTGTGGTCATTTCAAATTTTTAATATACAGCAAAATGGACAGCATTCAGTATAAATTTGTAACTTGTTCTGTTTTTACATGACTGGAGGAGAAGTGTGGTTAAGAATTTAATACTATAGATTAGCACTGAATATTGTCATTGTTATATACTAAATATACAACCCAGGGTGTGAAGGCCCATAATGAAATAAATAATAAAATATTATGTATGATTTGTGTCAAAATATTAGCATTTCCATCAATGAAGAGCTTGGGTCAGATGCCCCCACATCTTTTTCCTATTTGTGAATCATGTACTGATATTTGGTGATGGCCTATTTAATCATGATTCTCAACCTGTGAAGGAAATACCAACCAGTAATTGAATATTAACCTACAAACACTGGCAAGTTTCAAAGTTGTTTACGATAAGTATACTTCAAAACTCCACAGAGAGCTACTATTAATAAGGTGGCAATGAACATAGTTGAACTTAAAAATGGATAAAGAAAATGTGGAACATTCACAAAGTAGAGTAGTATTCATCTGTTAAAAACTATGACATCATGAAAATCGCAGCAAATGGATGCAACTAGGAAGAAAAAAAAATCCTGAATGAGGTAACGCAGACCCAGAAAGACAAATAAGGTGGATTATTAGAGGTTAAGTAAATGATAACCCAGCTACAATCCATAGATCCAGAAACATTAGGTATAGAGGAAGGGACTAGGAAGAACACTTGGATCTCAATGAGATCCTACAAAGCTTCCAGTGGTGGGCTGGGGTTGCATTCAGTTTAGTTGTTGGCCAAGGGGGTCTCATGCAGATTCCCAAACAACCCAGGCTGATGATAGGACAGAGGGTGNCTCTCTAAAAACTGACACCAAAGGCCCCATCGCTGAGGACAACATCCGCGCAGCTCATTAAACATAGAAAGATTGAGCTGGTGCCTGCATGGAGCCTTCACCCCTACATTCTAGTTTCTTTGGTACAGNAAGGTAATCTGCAGGCTATAGAAAGAGAAACCTGGACACTAACCCAGTCACAAAACCTTCCACCTACAATCTGTCTTGTATACATTATGTGATGGGGAAACATTGGTGCAAAACTTGTGGGAGTGACCAGCCCATAGTTGGTTTAATTTGAGGCCTGTAAGGTGAGAAGGATCTCATGCCTTACACTCCCTGTGTGGCCAGGAACTGGTTACTGGATAGCCCAGAGACCTAGGATAGAACCAAATATGACTGGTCTAACAAATTTTTTTTCAATGAAATGTTTCCTAAAGATATTCTGTTATATCCAATCATCATCAGAGAGATTTACCCTGGTAGCAGATGGGAGACAACNAGACATCATATGGAGAGAGAGTATAAATGGGANGTCTCCATCTAATTCCTTCCCTCAGAGGTCAAGGAACTCTGGTGAAGAGGTGGAAAGATTGGAAGAACCAGAGTTGGTGGAGGACACCAGGAGAAAAGGCCCTCTGAATCAATTAAGCAAAGAGCACATGAGTTCACAGAGACTGAAGCAGCAAGCACAGGTCTGCAACAGGTCCTCTGCATATATATTACAGCTATTTACATAGCACTTTTATGGGACCCCAGACTAGGAGGACAAGTGAGTCTCTGACTCATTTGTATGCTGCTGGGACTCTTTTCCTCTTATTGGGTTGCCTTTCTCCGTCTTGATATTTGGGCTTTTGTCTTGTCTTATTTTATTCTGTTTTATATGTAGTGTTTGGTTGTTGTCTCTTGGAAGCCTGCTCTTTTCTGAAGGGAAGCAGAGGGAGAGTGGACNTGGGGGAGAGGGGAGATAGGGGAGATCTTGGAGGAGTGGAGGGAGTGGAAATTGTGGTTGGGATGTTTTGTATGAGAGAAGAATCTGTTTTCAACAACAGCAACAAAAAAATTCCCAGCTAATTGTAGATAACATATAGCATCTATCCACTCATTGGCTAGAAGTGTATTTTATTTGGAGAGCTGCAACCGTTAGCAAGCTTCTTCATTGTTGTTTGTTTGTTTTAAACAGGAAAATCCCATATAGGGGGAAATTATTAAGGCAACTCCATGTAGTCAGATTTATTTAGGGGTTTAGGGCAACTTACAGCAAGTAAAGGGATTGTTCACAGGGTTCAGAAGAGGTGAGGTGAAGTCCAGCACTGTTCTCTGGAGAACTCTGCTTGGTCCACCATCCAGCATCTAGGATCCAGGAACCAAGAGGGCCAGTGTGGACAGATCTCCAGTCTTAAAGGTTCCCATCTCCGCCCGCCTCAGGAGGAGGTCCTAGGTAGGCATGGAACTACTGCCTACTACATCTCCCCTTTTTTGTCTAAGTAAGAAAATTCTAACATAATACAAAACTATGTACAATAGGAATGATTATCAAATATTGTCCAGGAGGAATAAGGGATAATGACCTAGACAAGATGGAACTACAA
>LZPO01044874.1:53372-71774 GCA_001675575.1 Neotoma lepida | reverse complement strand
AGTCTGGCTCCATTTGCAAAGTGCTTGTTGCACTAGCATGGGAAAACACGGTCTCTAGAACCGACCTAAGAGCTGGGTAAGACGGTATGCGCTTGAAACTTGAACACTGGGAAAGTAGAGATAGGTGGATATCAGTGCTTGCTGGCCAGCCAGTCTAGTCTAAACTGTGAGTCCCAGGTCCAAGTAAGAGACCTGTTTCAACAAGGTTGACAGCCTTCTCGAGGCATATCTCAAGCTGTCCTTTGGTTTCCAAACATATGTGTGCATGTGTACCTGCCCACCCCCCCACATTCACACAGTTAATAGTAGCAACCTCCAGGTAGCACAAACTATTTAATAAAAGGCAAATGCATTCATCATGGAAATACCTCTCATATAGTACTTAAAATCACTAAACAGCCTTTTTCTTTNAGAGTCCACACTGTGGAATTCTGACTCTCCCTCTCTTTTCAAGCCATTAGTCAAATATAATTTCTTTGGCTATGAAGTTTCACGAAGAGTGGTACTTGGCTCAAGTTCTAGAGAGAAAGCCAAAAAGATCATTTAGCTCTGCACCTAGCGAACACAGGCAGGGAGGCTGTGGAGCAGATCTTGGCAGCACTCCTGTGTGTGTGAGAGCCACTAAAGATGGCCAAGGTCAGTCATTTGAGCAATTTAAATGGAGAGGCGTGCTTGGAAAGGGGGTGCGTGAGGCATTGCATGTCCTCGTCAGTATCTTACTTCGAATATCTTCAAAGGGGTCTAAGTGTCTGTCTTGGGCGGTTAGTNAATATTTCTAGACCTTTTGTCTCACTTCCAACTGTGCTGTTCAATAACAGTTCTCAAGTCAAAGGCTTCAGAGGATTTTGAAGGGAGTGGTAAAGCTATCTCTGCAGTAAAGGGAATCTCAGGACTTGAATAAGCACAGAGGCATCTGNATGACCTCAACTGCCAACTCCTTAGTTAAAAACCTCAACTCAGAATTAATCTTTTTTTAATCTAAGTTTATTTTTCAATCGACAGTGAACAAGTTGAGACCATTTCCAAGATTCCCACAGCTTTTAAGTTAAAGCATGTTGTGTACTTGTGTGTTCATGTGCAGGGGAACTGAGCGTGGGGTCTTTTGTATGCTAGACAAGTGCTGTACTATTGAGCTACATCCACAGCCCCAAACAAATCCTAGTTACTACTTTTGAAGCTTTTGCAGTGCTGGTGATGGAGTCCTGGCTTCACAATCCTCTTCCCCTGAGCTACACCCCGGTGTTCCAAACACACCTTTCTTAAATACCCTCAATACACCCACCAACCACCACATTAAAAAACATTCAGAAAGTTCCAAGGGTTGACATTCTTTTATCTGTATTCCCAAAGGACCACAGACAGAAATAAATGCAATAAAAATACATCAATAGCAAATGACTAGGCATATAAAGATGTATTTTTAAACTCAATGGCAAAGAGTTATATCTTGAGTATATAATGCTGATTAAATTGTTTTTTTTTAAATGNGTAAATTTGATTAGATGTGAATTTTAAAACTAAAAAGTGCACCTAAAAGTTCTATATGTGCTGTGTCCAAAGATACCCCTATCAAAATAAAAACTGAGAATTGCTGTCACAGATAAATTACAGAATGCATCACTATAGTTAGATACGCCACGGCACCTTCCAACCTAATTTCAACTTCTAAATACGCATCCCAATGTTATTAGAAACCACAACTGAAGTTTGTACTTTGACAGACTTAAGTGAAAACCAGCAGACTACCGATAAAGTATAAAAAATAATTTCACAGATAATTCTTTACTCTAGAGCAGTGGTTCTCAACCTTCCTAATGCTGTGAACCTTTAATACAATTCCTCATGTTGTGGTGACCCCAATCATAAAATTATTTTTGTTGTTACTTCACAACTATAATTTAGCTACTGTTATTAATTGTAATATAAATATCTTTGTTTGCTGATGGTCTTAGTTAGGCGACCCTTATAAAGGGTTGTTTGACCCCCAAAGAGATCACAACCCCCAGGTTGAGAACCATGGCTCTAGAGGTTCAAATTAATTTGAATGACCTCCTTCCTCTGACCTCTTTAGTGCTAGGATTACAAGTGTGCACCACCAGGCCTGGCTTGACTTTGTCTTTATATGGTTTATTTTGTTAACAGTGTCTGCAGGGGAGAGATATTTTCTAAAAATGAGTAATTTACACAGAAACAGAATACTTGTGAGAAATGTCTCATGAATTCTCATTCATCTAGGCACCTTGGTCTGACTTACATGAGAATAAAAACTCTTTTATAAGAGAGACTCATGTCTTTTAGTAACTATGCTTTATTTCCAGTGCACTATGTTACATAAATTTAAAAATTAAATTAATATTTAAAAATTAAATTAATATATGAGATTAGGAACTTACTACTGTTTCAGGAAAAGCCAGGAACTTCATTACGTTCACAGTAACGTTTCTGCTGACAGTTTCAGCCATTTACAGGAGCGAAATGATCTACATTTATTAACTATGAATGACTATTAATGAGTGATGTTTCATATTAGAGTTTCACAATCTCAATTTATAGTAGCGATTTGTAGTTAGATCAGCATTCTCCCAAACCAGTAGCCATAATGACAGCATTCAAGCTCCCTGAAATCCCCAAATGGTTTTCTTTACAACAGAATAATCAAGGCTGCTGACATGGCTCAGGATAAAATTGCTTGCTGCTGAACCTGATGACCTGAGTTCAATCTCTGAAACCCACATGGTGCAAGAAAGAACCAATAACCTCAAGTTATTCTCTGACCTCCATAGTCATGCTATGGCACAGGAGCAAATGTGTGTGCACACACACACACACTTAGGAAATATAAAAAAGTAATCAAGAAACTGTTACTCCAGTATTTTGCAGTCTTCCCTGCAAGCACTACATAGTGTACATGACACTGAATTTTGGTTAGATTCCATTCTCGACATTAGTCTGGTTTATAAGTAACCTGTGAAAACAACTACCTCATAGCATCATTAAGCGCTGCACTTGTCTATTGTCAGTCTATAAAAGTATTACCAAAGAGTACAGACATGAAAGTGATTCAGTGAANCTACTTCTTACTCAACATACACCCACAGTAGATTTAGTTTTTGTGACTGACATATTAATATAATCCTTTGTCTTTCCAAAGTTGGAAGAAATTTGATGAGTCTCTGCTGGAAACTTAAGTCACAAAGTTAGACAGTATGTTTTCTTACTTACAGACAGTAAAGATTTCTGTTTAAGCAATTATTTTAATTACCAATGCAAGAGTGCATATGACTATAAGTAACACGCATGTCAATATGGTTATAATAGATTGTTTTCCTTCTAAAGGACATGGGCTAGTTTCTCTGAGTGGCAATATGTATGTACATGCATACAACAAGAAAGTCTCCAAATCTATTAATTTATTTAATAAATATTAATTAAGAATCTATTATATGCCACTTAGAACAACTCAAAGCTACTAATTTAAAATTACTCTGGAATGGAAAGAAGAAAGGGNGATTCCTGGTAAGTGTAGCCTACAACTATTCATTGTCTCACTAAATGGGCTGATGGCACTGCTAACTTTCATATTTTATGTATTTTGTGTATGAACACTTTAAAGAAAAATTCAGGACCAATCTAACTGAACTGGATAGATAAACTTGGACAGAGTTAATCTGGATTTTTAAAGTAGGCCACATTTCTTCATATTGTTCCGAGTATACACATGAAACAGATAATCCCTTTGAGGTGACACCTAACTTCTCACTTGAAAATGTTCCATGTATTCAAGATACTTAACATATACCCTGGCCTCCTCCCCTCACCAAGTCCACTCACTCAGGACTGCCATCTAGATGTGCCACAGTCTCTTCTCTTGTAAGTTAGGACCACTCAGTCCTATTTTGATTTGTTCACATCTCATAATTCAATCAATGCACTTCAGGCCATCTCTTTTTTATAATGGAAAATGTGTACCCTTAAGTCCCTATACTATTTTGGACATTTTGGGAAACGTATTCTCTCTCCCTTCACCCCCAGTGGTGGTGGGGAAAGTGTGTGTGTGTGTGTGTCTGTGTGTGTGGTTCATGCATGTGTATGTAGGTGTGAGTGGGTAGGCATACAGGTTTGCATGCTGATAGAGGCCAGTAGAGGCCAGAAGTTAATGTTGAGTGTCTTCTGCTATTTCTCTCCACTTTATTTTACTGAGACAGGGTCTCCCATTGAACCTGGAGCTCAGCAATTAAGCAAGACTAGCTGGCTGGCAAGCTCTGGAATTCTATCTTCACNTCCCCAGCACTAACATCACAGAAGTGTACTACCACACTTGGAGTTTTAAGAGGGTGCTGGGGTGGCAAGCACTGTACTGACTAAGCCATCTCACTAGCCTCTCCATTCCATTTATGGAGACCAACGAAGCAGGCCAGTCTTCAGGTGGTATTCTTATCAGGAGTCTACTATGTGCTACTCACTGTACTAGACTCCGGGACTGCTACATAGAGAAGCAAGGCTAGAAAGTTTCCTATACCAAGAGAAATCTCTGACAGCAATGTTAGATTGGGCACTATAAAAATTGGAGGCAACTTTGGAAGTACCTAAGAATCCCATGTNAGCATCCTTCTAAATGTACTGCCTTTCTATCACACTTGCTTTTCTTTAAGCATTGATACATAGCAGAAATACAGCACCTTCCCATGGTTGTGTCACATTTGGTTTTGGTACTAGAACTGATGCTTTAGTCTCTCGCAAGGTGACAATGGTCTTTCTGCAGTGTGAATAAATTATATTCTCAGCCACTTGACAAATGCTTTCTCAGGGATGGGTTCTTACACTCAGCAGTCTGTTCACAAATGAACTTCTGAAATAAGGCATTTGTAAACTGGGATGACAAACTCTTTCTTTCTATATTTACATTACTGTGGGCTTAAGAAATGGTGACATCACTAGGTAACACTAGCAAATTACTAAAGTAATTTTCTCCCAGAAGACTGTCAAGTTTAATATAAATTCCATCCATTAAAGGATGGAATATTGATATTAATAAAGAAGTAAAAGTATTGACTTTAAGTGTATGATAGCTTGTTCAGAAGTTTCCACAGACCAACTGAGTTGCTTCTTATACATTAGATCAACAAACTGGAGGAAAAAAAAAAGCCACAAAAGAAAACCTGTTCTACAGGCTTCTGTACACATAGAATAGAGGAGCTACTGGAAAAAGCAAGCCGTTTTATGTCCAGGCTCTAAACCTGCCGCATGTTTATTGGCTCTCTGTAGAAGTCTCCATTTTAATTAACTTTTTCTGTCTTAAAAGACTCACTTGAATCAATAACTGAAGACACATATTTCTTGAGGCTAGCACAGGATAGAATAGAAACTTTGCTCAAAATAGCTGTCCTTAGGCAATGAATCACTTTAGTAGTTAACAATATATACTTCCTTCTCCAGGAGAATAATCACACACTTTATATACATACCTTTTTATATAACACATGTTTATATCTGTATTATATGCAGCTATAGAGAATATACAGTATCCTATTAAAGATTATACAAATGAAGGCTTTCTTGGAATGTAAATAAATGTAGTAAGAATTTACTTTTTTTGTTTTTTTTATAACACATATACTTCTAGTTATATTCTCTGCAGGAGAGCTATATGACCGACTACATGGGAAGTTGGCATCACTATAAAAAGAAACTAACTGCTTAACTCTTTTAACTCAAAAATGTATATTCATTCATCTTACATCAATGATAAGTTATATAGGTAAATTATCTCTTTTTTACTTTCCTTACAGAACTTTGGAGAAACCAGGCGTTACTTAGGAGTTCATAGTAGCATTTAACATTAAAATTATAGCACTTTCAATTAAGCTAGCAATACTTTAATCTGAATTATGGTGGAATAATAACTTATATCAAACACCATGACAATAGCTTTAAATTTATTGACAATATACAGATAACTTCCAAATTTTCAAGCACTTGGTAGAAAAACATGAAGAACAGAACACTGCCACTATTTTATTTTTGGAAACTGTAAATAAAAAACCATTTCCAAAATAAGATATTTGGAGGACACAGACAAGTTGGTAAGGATTCAAGTGCCTTAGGCAACAGAGAAGTATTGTTTGGTAGTTGTTGTTTTTTCAGACCTCTCCTAGTAACAGCAGTTCAGCGTGCAGAGAAACAAGCAACAGTCTAGTTTAACATGAACATATGAGCACGCTGTAGAACTCAATTATGCCTTATTAATTCATTTTCCTCAACCCAAACCAAAACAGAAAGCCTTGCTGATACTTACCAAGGGCTACAGAAACTCCCCAGCTTTCTAAGCAACAAAAAGTAGACCCATGGTGAGGTGCTGAAGACAGCTCTTTTCTCGAGTTCAAAGCACTTTACATGAAGAAGCCCTTCTCTTCCATTTAATAAAGGATGCCTCCTCTTACTCAAGTGTGCTGGAGAAAGACAGCACAGTTCTGTCTTGACTCTCTGACTCTCTGAGGAGTAACAGTTACCAGCGGAAAACGTTAGCAGAAAATGATCACTTGAACACTCACAGAGCCACAGTAAATTTCCACTCTGCTTGCTCTCGGATTCCAAGCCTTGCTTGTCTCTTAATCTGTCATAGGCAGTTCTGTTTCTGGTCAAACCAGCTTGCTTATTCGTTCTCTCCCTCTCTAGCACGGGGTTTGAGATACACACCACAGTCACAGCTCCTTTTTATCCCTCCCTCCCCTATTGTGTAACATTACAAAAATGCCTGTGAAGCAATTAAGCAGAGGCAAAATTAATTCTCAGGCAAAAAGAAAAGTCTGAAGATAAACAAAAGAAAAATTTGCCGTCACTTTTCTCCCTTTAAGTCTCCAGCCAATCAATTCCTGTATGAGATTTTGTCAAATGATTAAGCTGGCTTGACCATCTTGTTTAAAAATATAAATGAGGATTCCCAGCAACTGCTTATTGACAGTAATAGTAGCAGACCTGACTGCTAATGTGTCGGCTCCTCAGTGAGGATGCTCTCTGTCATGAGAATGTGCAGTGAAGAGATAGGCAGACACTACCAATTTAACTAGAAAGCAAGGGAGACTTCAGAGTGTTTATAATTTAATTTTAATAGTGTAGTTTTATAAAAATGCAATCAATTTTTAGTACATTATGTTTTCAAATGCAGATTAACACTTTCAGTTATAATGAGAAAGTTATAAGAACACAGAAAAATACAGACATTAGAAATCTAACTAAAGCCTCTTAATGTTTTATTGCAAACTAGATGTAACTATTTCAACAGAAAGTTTTCTATCTAAGCACCTGTAGTCAAGCTCCACTATACCTCTTCAGGAGAATTAGAAAGACCAAAGAGAACATTTGAAAAATTCACACATCCATAATTGTATAGTAAAATACATTAAAATGATGGCTCTAGATTCTGCAGAGCTTGGAGACTAGGCTTTGGGGAAGGTGGAGTGGAAAGGTGACTCAGATGGCATTTTCAGGATTCTTTGGAATTGGAATTGCCAGCTCTGTACGGAAGCCAGTTATAGCTGCTTTGGGGTTACATTCCAGCCCCCAGCCTCCAATAGGCAACAGTCCTTAGTTTTTCTCCTGACAGAACTACCAAATACAGATCTAACAACAGTAGTTATAGAACCTATTACTCATACACTAATCCTTCTTGACAGAACTAAAGTATCTCTAAGAGTATGAGCTCAATTAAAGTGTAAATATCTCTAAATAGCTGTTTAAATGCCTGAAGGAAAATAAGCATATAAAATTTAGACTTAAAATATAGATTCTGNGTCTAGTGGGACGGCTAGGCAGATAAAAGTAAATGCCATTAAGCCTGGTAACCGAAGTTCAATCTCCAGGACCCACAAGTCAGAAGGAGGGAACTGACAACTACAAGCTGTCCTCTGACTACATGCACAGAGTGGCACATGTGCACACATACACACAATATGTAAATATAATACATACACTTAATGAGGTTCATTTAAAGCAGTGAAGTTAGGGGGAACAGGTTTTGTTTTATAGTTCTGGGAATCAAATCCAGAGGCTTGTGAATGCTAAGCAAGTGCTTTATCATTGATTTATATTCCCAGCTAAAACAGTTTTAAATTTTAAATATACAATACATAGTTATTCAGATATTTCTTAACACCTAAGAATAGGTATCAAATTTGTCTAGAGATTAGCCAAAAAATTATTCTTTCAATTACATTTGAGAAAAAAATCAATTTTATGTCCTAGTCTGTAAGTGTTCCTTCCTTTGTTTTCCCTTTCAAAAACAGTGCCTCAATGTTTAAGTCAAATTTGGCCTTGAACTCCTATCAGTCTTCCAGTGCTGGGTAATGGACATGCCCAGTTCCTGATGTCAAATGCAAATTACTCTAAATTGGTAAGGGTCATTAAGTGCCTCATACCTTGGATATATTCTCAAGTCCTATCATAATCAAAGAAATTCGGAATCTGTAAGAGTGGCTCTTAAAAAACCACAAGGTAAATGTTTTAAAGTACCTTTCAAATCAAAAGACCTTACATGAATAGACAATGGATTCCAAACTCACCACAGAAAGCAGATCCACAGGGGAGAAGGATGTTGCTTCATGGCAGAGCACTCAACCTAATCTATCCAGCATGTACAAAGGCCTAGGGTTCCAGCCCAGGCCCCATTGCCCCCCTCACATCCCAAAACACATGCATACATATAATTAATAAGAAGGCTATTAGACTGCAAAGACGTCTATTTTACTTTTTCTAAAAGAAGAAATGGGACGGGCCTCCTTCTCTGACCATAGCAATAAAAACAGAAGTTATAACAAGAAGCCGCTGGCCCGACCTGGGCTGAATCAGAGGTGAACACAGATGGCGCCCCCTACCAGACTTTTGGGTTTGTAGGGGTCACAATCAACCAGGAGCCCGCCCAGTGCCAGGTATCATCATACCAAGTACTGCTTGAGGTCTCTATGCCCAGGCATGGGAGAGAGGAAAGACAATTATCTCTGCACTATCCTTTGTGGTTGGGCAGGCATTACTTAGCCAAATGTCACCTGTGACCCAACCATGAGCCCTGGCACTGAGCATTTGAGCATCACTGTGCTGAGGGAGTACAGGGTGGGGAGGTGGAAGAGAGGAGAGGCGGAATGGTTTGTGGGCTGGGGAGAGAGGAAGATCTAGAGAGGTGAAGGTGGTGAGGAACGGGCTGACCTGAATGGCCAGTTGGCCACCAGAGTCCAGGGAGATGTCTGGGCCTGGGCTATAACCTAGGTCTTGATTTGGGGCCCTGGAGCAGCCAAGCAGGTCTGTGTTGATGTCTGCGGCTCCTGTCCCAGGCTTCTGCCAAGGACGATGTCTGTGTCCGTGGTACTATTACACCAGGGTCTGTATTGATGCCCGTGGCTCATGTTGCTACCAAAGACCACATATATGCCTGAGGTATGGGGTACAACCTGTGGCCATGAGGGTGTCCGAAGGTCATGATGCCACCTGGGGCCAGGGTGGTGTCTATGGCTCTAGTTGGCTCTAGAGCCACCAAAGGCTCTGTGGATGCCCGAGGTCTGGCCAGCCACCTGTGACCATGTTGGTGCCCTGGGGCCATGTTGTTACCAGGGCCATGGTGCTTGGGCATCCAGGCTCAAGCTGCTGCTGAGGGTCTGTGGTCATGTCCATGGCCCATTTTGGCATGGAGGTTATTAGAACTATGCTGTGCAGAGCCAGCCCCGCCCTTCACTGGCCCTGGGATGGCTGGTCCTACCCCTCGATGGATACTGCAGCAGGTGAGCTGGCTGCACCCCTCAGGGGAGAGCTGAACCCCCCCACCTCCCAGGAAAGATGGTCTCACACCTTTCCATAGGTATGCACCTCATCTGGGAAGCACACTTGAGTTAACCCTGTGGTTGGGGATGCAGGTGAGCTGACCCTGAGGGCATGAAAGCAGGAGGAGGCATGAAAGCTGACTTTGCTTCCCCTCACATGTGGTGGGACGGGTGAGGGAAGATGCTCTCCCCACCTTACCCATTACCACCTGCAGCAAGTGAGAGAGTTGGCCCTGGGGTCACTAGAGTAGGAAAGCTAGCCTTGACCCTCATTGGTTGCAGTGCAGGAGAAAGCAGCTCTGCTTTCCATCTGGGCAGCACACTAGAGCTGACCCTGTTATTGGGGACGCAGGTGAGCCAGCCTTGAGGGTGTGAGAGTAACAGAGCTGATCCACCCCAAATCTGCCATGTGGTGACATGGGTGAGGGAAAGATTCCCTTCCCCTCCACCCCTTACTACCTTTGGCAGGTGAGAGAGCTGGCCCCAGGGTCACCAGAGTGAGAGAACTAGCCCTACCCCACACCAGCTGCATCACACAGAAGAGTGGGTCCTGCACCCTGCCTAGGCAGCACACTAGAGCTGACCCTGTTGTTGGGAACACAGGTGAGTCAGCCTGAGGGCATGAGGGCAGGAAAGCTGATCCCGCCTCCTTGTATGCCCTCTACAGCTATCCGGAGAGAGGGCCCTGCACCTTGCCTGAGCACAACAGTAGAGCTGGCCCTGGCGATATGAGGGGACCCATATCTGAGGGCCCAAGAGCAGAACTGGACCCACTCCTTGCTCTAGGCTGTATTGGGTAAGCTAGCTGAGGCAGTGCTGGAGAGCTCACCCAGGTAGTGATGATGAGGAAAAGCTGGTAGGCTGACTAACCTGGCGACCACTCAGGCCCTGAACCAGGGCTATGAGTTGGCCCATCATAACATCCACTGAATCTATGAACTGTTGGAGCATGTGAGGGGATGAGCCTACAGATTCAAAATAACAGGCTCTCCATGACACAGGACAACAACAGGACATCCAAGAGGAGCCCCAGTAGCAGCCCATTATTGGTGGTGTAGCAGAAATCAGAGGCCTCGAGCCGACCAATGACTCATGGCACTGTGTTTTGGAATATTATTTGAAGATGTGTTACATTTGCTTATGCTGTGGAATATTTGTTTAGTGATGCAAAGATGTATTACATTCTTTTATGCTGCATTTGTTTAACTCTGTGAAGCTGTTACACTCTGCCTGTCTAAAACACCTGATTAGTCTAATAAAGAGCTGAATGGCCAATAGCTAGGCAGGAGAAAGGAAAGGCTGGCTGGCAAGCAGAGAGAATAGAAGGAGAAATCTGGGAAGAGAAGACAGAGGAGTGGAAAAAGAAGGGGCCAGGGATCCAACCACACAGCCAGACACGGAATAAGAAGGAAAGTAAAGATATACAGAAATAGAGAAAGGTAAAAGCCTAGAAGCAAAAGGTAGGCAGGATAATTTAAGAAAAACTGGGAAGAAATAAGCCAAGCCAAGGCTGGGCATTCATAAGAAAGAATAAGCTTCTATGTGATTATTGAGGAGCTTGTGGCGGGTCCCCCAAAGAGTAAAGAGAAAAAACAAAAACAAAAAACCAACAATAGCAATGAACACTTACAAGTAAAGATAAAGGGACTAAAGGGTGAACTGTGTCTCAATTGGCCACACTACAGCTTCCAGGACAAGATTCTTCTTCTTTTGTTTTTTGCTTTGTTTTCTTGTTTTGTTTGGTTTTGTTTTCAGTTTTTCTTTTAAATTTGGTTCTGATTGGGGGGTTGCAAAGGCAGAGGACAGATGCAAAGAGACAGGGAGATAAGCAGGATCAGGATGCATGATGTGAAATCCACAAAGAATCAATAAAAGTAAGAAAAAACAAGTTTAAAATCTCTTAACTGTGTATTCTGGTAATATCAAAATAAAGTACCATTTTTATCTTAAAAAATAAGCTATTTTAAATTTTCAATAGATAATCAAATGTCCTTTTAAAAAGCCTATTAATTCCACTCTAGAATCACTTAGAATTTGATCTTTTCAAGGCTTATTTTTCAGCTCTGCTAGGAGGCCCCAATACTATCTTTAGTACAAATTTGGTCTCAGAATGGAGACAATAGCTTTCTAAGTACATAGCCTGATTTCCTGTGTGCGGTTTCTTTACATATACTGTTGGAATCATGGTTAGTACCAATCTTGTCAGTACCAATCTTGTCAGTCCTAGGGATCCTTGCTGTTCCCTTCCAGAAGTTCCTAGACTTGGGAGTTTTCTCACAGACTGGTGCTTGTCAGCTCTCTGATCATAATGTGCAGGGAAGTCTTTGTGTTTCCAGGACTGTCGTTATAGCTCTCTCCTTCCTGTGCTCATTTGGTGACTTCTAGTCTCATTGGCTTTCTTTAGTTCTCAACTGACTCTTTGCCCAGGGGGATTGCTGCAGTGTTTAGGTTCCTATGTTGTGGGTGGGGCAATGGTTAAAACTTACTTTGTACCAAGCTGAGTTGTCTTGTGCCCAGTGTCTGAAAACTATTATTTACAGTGTGTTGCTTATCTCTTTAGTTATATAGATGGAAGAATAAAAATTCATCTCACCCCTGCTTATCATATCCTGAGGCAAGAGTCCTTATAGCTGTACTTTTAATTCTTTATCCGAGTAATCTTTATAAGATACAAGTTGTTCTTCTCAAAACCAGAAACAAAACATATGAAAAAAATACAATTCATGTACGGCATATACTAAATTTAACAGGTACAATTCCAAACAATACCATAACACTAAATGAAGCACATACTAGGTTTGTCATTAACTTCTCAATTTCAGAAATAACACTGCAGCATTATAACCAATAGAATGGGCTCAGTGCTATAACCACAGACCACAGCAACAATATTCATTACCCCTTTGTGTTCCTGGATCCACTGTCTTCAGTTGTTAGGGTAAGAATACAAAATACATTTTAATAAAAGAACCAAGAGGCTGTAGAAGAGATGGCTCCATGGTTAAGAGCATTCCCTGCTTTTCCAAGGAACCCAACTTTGGGTCTCAGCATGGCTTACAAAACCTGCAACTCCAGTTCAGGGGGATCTAACTTCCTCTTCTGGCCTTGACCTCCATGGGCACCTGTAGTCTTGCATGCACATACCCATATTTATACATAATTTTAAAAAATCTTAAAGATAAATAGAAATAAAGGAATAAATCCCACCCTGTGGAGAACATACATTTTCTTTTTATAAGGTGCATAATTCTCTAATTTTTTAAGTTCTTACAAACTTTCATTTTTCTAAAACTTCACTGACCTACAATAATACTCTTTTTACTGGACAATCATATCAATACTGTAATAAATCTGGTGCTCTAAAGCAANACCAAAAATAGGATCTAATAAAAATACAGGGAAAACCATAAAAAACAAAACAATGGGAAAAAGAGGAGGCTGAATAAACGGGCAGAAAACCTTGAGCTAAAATTCAGTTGAAAATGTCAAGGGAAACCAGGCTCAGAGTGTCTCCTCCAAAGAAGTTAAGAACTTGTGAGTAATGGGAATACCTTAAATAGCATTTTGTTTTCCATGTGAACAAAGCCATAAATAAACACAGTATTTGAATAAAATGTATTCAGGGTTCACTCAAGAGCAAACCCTCTATGAANTGAGAACAATCATAGTGGACTTCACTGTCATTTGTACGTGGCATTGGGCTCAAAGTAGACTCTCACCCAGGAATGGTGGATGAGAACCGCTGAGCTGGACTCCCAGCCCTTCTTAACATCATAAAGCACATTTACCACAGCTCTGGTGATCTAGGGTGTTATAAGGGTGGTGTTTGGCTGTTTATTTGCTTTTTGAGGCACAATCTCTCTGTGTAGTTCAGGGTGGACGGGAACTCATTTCCAGTCCTCTTGCCTTGACTTCCCAAGTGCTAGGATTACCTCCAGGAACTACTACACACAACTTCTTTTCATAACTAGTAATCACAGGAAATATCTTTTCTAACTGTAATTAGAACGACATCTTGTTCCACAACTCAAACACAAAATAAATTTTTTCTAGTTAATTGATTCAAAAAATGTCTTTTGCATTACTAATTCCAAAATATATGGTCCTTAAGAATTCTACTCTATTTGACACCCCCCTCTACTGTTTATGAATGCCCTACTCTCTTTTCTACTGCACTCCAATTACCCAGAAGTATCAGCTACTCTCTGTCCCGCAGACCTTTTCCTTAGTCATACACACATACATCATACATGCTTGTTTGAATTCATAAGGAGACAAGGCTTTAAAACTAAACACACTGCTTTATAACTTATTTTTATTTCTTTATAGATCTTGGATTTCTTCACACACTAGATTGGCTAGATCTTCATTCTTTTTAAAGAGCAGCATGATATTAACTGTTGAATCTCAACTATTTCTTTAAATTGGGACATTTAGGTTTGATTTCCTAATTTATAGTATACTCACATAACTGGAACATAAATTAGGGACTTATGTTCAAGTTATAAGAAATGACCATCTAAGAGAAACAAACATTTTCTTACAGCTGATATGGGCTACTGAAAGCTNATAATCATATAGAAAAAACCTAAACTACCCACTGTTTTCAATATAATCTTATCAAGAATTCTGAAAACTTANACATAGAACTGATTCTCAAATTAGTCACACACAGGCCTTCTGAAGTGCACTGCGTACCCAGTGTGAATTGAGAACTGAATCTCACTAATTCTCGACTACTGTTCCATCACACTGAACTCTTTTCCAGTGTTTTTGTAAGCCTACTACGGCACAGTGTTCTCTAAAGAGTCCCAAAGAAGTCTGTGACAAAGGACGGTTCAGAGAGGCTTATCCTAATCTGGGGAGAAGGTGAAAGTCAGGAAATGAGTAGCAGAGCAATGCCCTACTGCATGTTAGCTTCCCGATCAGTCCCCAGTACAGAAAGACAAAAATTTGAAATATATTAGTTTTGTTTCTTGATTTTTGTTGGTGTTGTTCCTTCCTTCTTCGTCCCTCCCTCCCTTTCCCCCTTTCTTAATGTCAGGAATCAAATCTGGGGCTTCACATACGCTAAGTTAACCGATCTACCTCTCAGTTACATCTCCAGCCCTTCAAAGTCAAATGTGTGCACACACATACAAGCATCTGCACATGTGCATGCACNTGCAGCCATATGTATATTACATGTGCACATACTTTAATGCAGATGAAATACTAACAGGAAATATAACAAANTTTTAATGGTACTTTTCTTTGAGTGTTAAGATTATGTATTACCTTTTTCTTTATGTTTTTCTAAGCTAACCAAATTCTCTATCGTAGCATTCTTAAGTAGAAAAAATACATTTCAAAAAACAGGAGCGAAGCTTCTCTATAAATAGCCATTTAAAAAAAATATGGACTCTGCTGGGCATAGTGGTTAATGCTTGTAAATCTAGCACTTGGCACAGTGAGAGAGGAAGACTGTGACAAGTTCAAAGGCAGCCTGAGCTACACAGGTAGACTCTGTTTAAAAAAAATATAGGAAGAGACTGGGCTCTTGCAAACTAAACCCTCTGCACTCCTGTTTAGTTACTTTTCTCATATAGTAGGACAAAATATTTTATAGAAAAGCCACCTAAGGAGGGAAGGACTCATCTTGGTCCATTGGTTTGAGGAGATCCAATCAATCCTTCACAGCAGGAAAGGCTGGTGACAGGACTGTGAGGCAGTGCGTCACACAGCTGCAGTCAGAGGTCAGAGAGAAGTGATGCTAGCACTCAGCTGGCTTTCTCATTTCCTTTTTCTTCAGTCCAGAACACCAGTCATGGGGTGGTCTCCCTGCTCTGTTCAGCTTCTCTAGCAATGCCCTCAACATACAGAGGTGATTCTAAATATAGTCGAGTTGACAATGGAGATTAACCATCACAGCCATGGTATCTTACGTATGCATTTTATTTAGTGAGGCCAAAGGTCTGTTTTTTTATTATAAGGGTCCTTCCTGTTGGAGTCAAAAGCTGATGCCAATGGCCCTACGATAGAAGCTGTGTGAGGGCTAGCTCTGTCTGTTTTGTTTCTGCTCCATTCTCAACATCTAGAATAGTGCTCAACAGACACATAGTAGGCACAAGCAAATATTTGTTTAAAATGTTCAATTTGAAAAAAAACTGTTACATTTATTTTGTGTGTGTGTGTGCAAGCATGTGTGTGTGTGTGTGTGTGTGTGTGTGTGTGCCACAGCAGGTAGGTGAAGATCAGGGACAGCTCTCTCCTTCTACCATGTGGGTTCTGGAGATTGAACTCAGGTTGTCAGGCTTGGTGACTTTTCCTGAAAAGCATTGGTGTGCTCAGGTTCATTCTTAAGTACTCGACTTTAGGGCTCACTTGCCTCATAACAAAGGAGAGCGTATGCTAAACCTTATGTTCCAGGAAAGTCATGGTTTACACCGTTGTCTTGCTACTCATAGATGAGCAGAAGTGTCTAATCTGGATCACAGGGAGAGCAGAACATGTTATTCCTTCTACAGCCTTCAGAACAAATACAGAGCAGCAGCCTGGCTCCAAGTGAGAAGAATTTGATCCCCTCCCTGAGCAAACCTCTTCCACCCTGTACCGTGACCCACAATAAAAAAGTACACCTCACTCAAACCCCAACAGCAAACTAGCATGCATGAATTAAAGTACAAGTTCCACAGAACACTTCATGAATTATATCTGATACACTCTTACATTGTTGATTTTATTCAATTTCATACTATTAAGATATGAATTATGATCTACCATGCTGAATCTACAAGGCTGGGCAATCAAGGACCTCTTAGCTTAGCCATAAGAGCAATATCAAACTTATAGAAAACAGACTGATTCAGATCCAGAAGCTCCTAAGCATATAAGGATGGTCACCATGACGTTTTTCAGGACTCACAGATAAAACCACAGAATGTTTTCAGGGGCTGTGTATTAGTCAGGGTTTTCTAGAGTAGTAGTACAGTAGTAGAATGAATCTCTCTTTCTCTCTCTATATATATAATGTAATTATATATTTATCTCCATATATAGTATATAATTATATGTAATATGATATATATAGTATATATAAGACATAATATATGTGTGTATTATATACAATATATATAAATGGGATTAGAATGACTTACAGGCTGTGGTCTAGCTAATCCAACAATGGCTGGCTATGAATGGAAAGTTCAAGAATCCAGAAGTTGCTCAGGCTACAAGGCTGGATGCCTCAGCTGGTCTGTAGCAGATGCTGGAATTCCCAAATAAGTAGGCTCTAATGCCAGCAAAGGAAGGATATGCTAGCAAGGGGAGAGCAAGCAGGCAGAGAGCACAAGCTTCCTTCTTCTGTGTCCTTATATAGGCTTTCAGCAGAGGGGGTGGCCCAGATTAAAGGTATGTCTTCCTGCCCCAAGATCCAGATCAAAGGCATTTATCTTCCCATCTCAAAGGTTAGGACTAGAAGTGGATCTACCCATTTCAAACCAAGCCAAAAAAAATCCTCAAAGGTATGCCCTCCATTTCTGGATTCTAGTTAATTTCAAGGGTAGTCAAGTTGACAATCAAGAACAGGCATCACTGGCTTTAAGAACCAACCACTCCCAGCAGGCGAATATAAAGTTTATAATGATTGTAAAGGAAAGACAGACAGACAAATTACCATCTTTGTTCAGAACATCCAAGACCAGGGATTTAGGGCTGCAAAAGGAAGCCCAGAGTACAATACATAAAGAAAATAATACACTGCAGAAACAGCTGTCCTAAACTCTTAAACAAAAAGGGTCAACCTAGTATGGAGCTGGGCAGAGCACCAGATGACAGAGAGTGGTGCCTTCACCAAGGACTGAGGAGGCTGAGGCTCTCATGACTCTGAAGGTTCTGATCATTATCATGCCACAGGGTACACAGGTACAACTGATGGTGGGAAGTAAACTCACTGACTTGCTGGCCAGCACTACNGCCATAAACCCCTAATCTTGGATGTTCTGAGCAAAGATGGTAGATTATCTGTCTGTCTCTCTCTAATTGCTCTTAATTTTGTTTTGTTTTTTTCAAGACAAGATTTTTCTGTGTAGCCTTGGCTGTCCTGAGACTCAACTCTGTAGACCATGCTGGCCTCAAATTCACAGAGATCCACTTGCCTCTGCCTCCCGAGTACTGGGATTAAAGGTGTGGGTCACCACTGCCTTGCTGTGAGCTCTTAATTTTGACAACAAATGACAGTGTGCTTTGAAAACTCTCAAAAAGGACATTTGGTGTAGTTGATGCATCTTTAATCCCAGTACTTGGGAGGCAAACGCAGGCAGATTTCTGTGAGTTCAAGCCCAGCCTGGTCTACAGAGTGAGTTCCAGGAACATTCAGACTACATAATAAGACCCTGTTTCGTTCAAATAAATAAATAAATAACAAAAACAAAACACCTCACTAGGATGCATTACTGTCTGCCCCAAGTTTAAAACTTAAAGAAGCCATTTAAACTATCAGTAGTAAGTCCTGGCAAGTCCTCTCTCAGGTAATGGGAGAAATTCTTCAATTTGCACTGATTTTTCATAAAGGATTAAATCTCACAACTAGAGTGCACCCTCTTGCCGCTGGGCAGTA
>LZPO01044874.1:32141-48903 GCA_001675575.1 Neotoma lepida | reverse complement strand
CACACATGGAAAGAATAAAAAGAGGGATGTAAAGGAATTTAAGTAACTCACCTAGCAATAGAAGAGTGCATTAGTCCTTTATTGTAACATGACAAACTACCCCAAACTTGATGGTCTTAAACAAGAAATATGTACTGTCTCACTCAGCTTCTGAGCCATCAGGAATTTGAAAGGGGCTTTCTGAAGTGTTCTGCCTCAAAGCATCTTCTGAGGTTTCAGTGGACCATGGGCATCTGGGAAGCCCCATCTAGAATTTGGAAATCTTCTACTAGGGCTCCTCAAGCAGCCTAAAGGCCTCTCCTATCCCTGTCTCCCAGAGCTGCTTACAAAAGGGCAGGCAACTTCCTCTNGAGAAAAGAAGAAGAACCTGCACCTCGCGTAACAGTCTCAGAGTGATGCTGTCATTTCTGCCACTCTGTTAGACCAGTACACCCATTCTGGGACAGTGTGTGTTAAACGTAAGCATACCATCAGGTAGGGACATTGAGGATGATGGCAAAAGGCTGGTTATTATACCCTCCGATCCTTGGTAAGGTAACGTTTTATGTTGAATTCACTTGCCGATTTCCAAAAACCCTAAAATATTATCAGTATCTCCACCTTTAATTCAGATCCAGGTATCAGGATGTTCCTTATCTGTGCTTCCTTGGCCATTCCCTAGGATGGTTTCTCTTGTGCTATGACCTATAACAACAGCACTTGGCAAACCACAGTATTTGGGCCAAATCTGGCTACAGTTCTTCATTGTCTATAGCTGCTTTTACACTACAATAGTAGCTGCAATGCTGACCAAGTGGTTCACAAAGCCAAACTACTCACTGTTTGGCTTTTAAGAGAAAATAATATCTTTATTTTTTTTTTCTTTATGTGTATGGGTGTTTTTTATTATGCCTGAGCTAAAGAAATCATTTAACTAACTAAGATTTTTTTTTGTTAGATACAGATAACCCTATATATAATCCTATTCAAAAATAGGAGAGGGCCAGGGATACAGTTCAGTGGTAGAGCATGTGCTTAACAAGTTTGAGGCCCTGGGTTCAATTCTCTGAGTTTGAAAAAGGAGAAATGGAAAGTACATACGAGCAGGTCACTGAAATCCAACCAAGNGTAACTTCACTCAAAATTTTTACATATGTATACACATATAATTATATATGTATTTTTAATTTGTTATTTTATTTATGTGTAAGAGTCTGTCTTACGTGTGGCTGCCTATAGAGGTCAGAAGAGGGCACCATAGCTCCTGAGCTAGCAATCCAGCTATCAGTTACGTGGGTGCTGGGATCCAAACTCCAGTCCTCTGAAGAACAAGTGTTCTAATTACAGAGCCATCTCTCCAGCCACTAGATATGTATTTTCAAGTATAAAATAATACATTTCCCCATGGCGTTCTCAATCAACCTTGGTATTCTTTATTTCCCTCCCTCCTCCCAACCCTCACAAAGCTCCCTTTCCCATTTCCCCCTTCATAGTACCTGTGTCCTACTATTTCCCTCTCTACAGCTCCTTCTCCTGACCCCCCACCCCACTGTGGTTTGTGCTGATATTTTGTTTGTTCTCTAATAAATAAAATTTGCCTGAAGATTGGAGGACAGAGCCAGCCACTAGATTAAGCATAGAGGCCAGGCAGTGGTGGCACACACCTTTAATCCTAGCACTTAGGAGACAGAGATTCACCTGGATCTCTGTGAGTTCAAAGCTATCCTGGACTATACAAGATTAATCCAGCCTAAAAGAGAAATAGAGCTAGGCAGTGGTGGCACACACCTCTAATACCAGTACTTGAGAGTCACATGCCTTTAATCCCAACACTAGGAAAGTTGAGATGGGAAGTGATATGGCTGGGCAGAGAAAATAATATAAGGCAGGAGGAGACAGGAGTTTGGTGCCCTTTAGGCTGAGGACTCAGGGGCATTCAGTCTGAGGATTCATGGAGACAGGATCTTCTCTTTTTAGCTGAGAAGTTGGAGACGTGAGAAGTGGCTGTGGCTTGTTTCCTCTGGTCTTTCAGCATTTACCCCAATATCTGCCTCTGGGTTTTTATTATAAGACCAATTAGGATTTGTGCTACAGTGGTTCCTTTTTATTTTCCTGGTTTCTGTGGTAATTCCAGGTTATATACTCATATCTTAAAGATTTGGAGCTAGGATCCACAAATTATAAAATCATGTGGCATTGGCATTGTTCTGATCCTCAAGAGCCATAGACTAACAAACACCCTGCTTCTAGACATTAGAAACCACTTCAATGCTGTTCAGGGAAGTCAAGAGACTCCCAACAAAATATTGCCCTTAGTAGCCACCCAGAACTTGAAGGCAAGACCCTATTACTGAAGATACCACACACTTGAGACATAAGACTTCAAGGAATTGAGCTACAACTGACCTAGACGCCTCTTCTCTGAGGACAGGCTCTCACAGTGTCAGAGGGTGTTATGCAAACCGGCAAGAGAAAGAAGCAATGGGCAGTTCTACTCAGGTGTGAAGCCTATGAACCCCACAGTGATTAGAACAGTAAGCTATCCACAATGGTGTAATAGTGACACTTTCATCTTGAGGGCAACAAACAGCTGTCTAACTGGATTTAGAGACCACTCAGCAGAAGGAAATTCATGCCTGGTTCTATAAATCTAGCCAATGATCTGTGGCTGGAGTGGTCACAGACCTGAGAGAAGAACCTTCAACTGCCATGTTCCTAAATCAACATACTTTCTAACTGTATTCTAAAGACCTTTCTACCCATAAATAATGGAGCTCTCACATCTTATNCCAAACAGTTCTATTGGGGACTGTTTCTGGTGGAGGCAGAATGGAGTCTTAGCAAGCTTACAGTTGTGGCTTGCTTAGGTTGTGGGATAGGGGACCCCACAATCACTTATTCTCTGTATTCTGACCAGTTATGGATCTCTGGAATAGTCTACATCTATTGCAAGAAGATTGTACAATTCTCTAAATATTGCACAAAATTCTCAAAAGCTAATAAAAATACAAAAAGGAAAAGAAATTCAAGCAGGCAACAGCCATAAGCTCTTTGCTTCGACTCCATTCTTCCTTCACCAGAAATAGTTCCCCATAGATAAGCTCACCATCTTTGAGGCTCAACTCTTCGAATCATTCTTTTCCATCNATGTTAGCACATGCTGAGCTGCCTCATCAGCTACATCCTACTTATATAAGTCTGGGAGAAGAGGCATCTTCGCATTTTGTACTCTGTGCACCCCTTAAGTTCAAAGTAGCATGAATCTTCAAAATATAGTTTTCTTAAAACTTTACAAGTCTCTTAGGAGTCTCACTTTATTTTTAAAACATCAATCTTGAAATTCTTTTGAAATGGCTGAAATGAGGATCATTTCCCTAAGATTCTTAGAAGTCCTATTATTTACTAAATGAATTCGCTAATAACACTATTAGCCTGTAAGGCAGAGTAGGGCTCAAAGGAAACTCAGAGGATTCTGAAAATACACCTGACTGGAAAGTCCTCTGGGGCAGCACCTTTCTTAAGTATAACAAAGGATTTTACACCTGAACTCTCAGCTCTTCCTCAGAACTGCTTTTCCAGACAGTAACTTGGACTGGAAGCAGCTTCTCCCTACCACACCTCTGATGGAGATGGAACCCAGAAACTTAGGCATGCTGGGAAAGCACTCTACTACTTTGCTAAATTTCTAACCATGAAAGCAGCCACTTGTTAAATTCTCTATCATTTCCTGAGTGACAGTCTTCATGTTTACTGATCCTTTTGTTTTTGAGTCTGAGTCTAACTGATGTAGTCCTGGCTGTCCTAGTTCTCACTAGGTAGGCCAGCAGGCCTTCAACTTGAGTGCTGGCTTCACCACCTTCCCTACCAGTCCTTTCTTGACATACTCCTCTCACATTTTACTGTAAGAAGCAGGAATAAACTAGGCAATACCTTCAACTTTCTGGGTGGTAATTTGCTTCTCCACATCACCCAGTTCATTACACACCTTTTCTAGTTTGCACATAACTATGGTGACCATGCTATAATGATCCTCTTTCCTGATCCTCTTTCCTCAGTTTTTAATGAGATTCCCCGGAGTTTCCTTTGAGCCCTAATAGGCGACCTCATCAAAGAACATGATTCTACCGTTTCCTTAAAACCAGAGCTTCATGCTTTCACTCAAGTGGATCTGCAGGACCCACTCACTAATCATCCACTACTGACCTCAAAGCTACAGCTACTTCAAAAAGTATTTGTTCTGAGGTGGGAGAGATGGCTCAGTGGTTAAGGACACTGCTCTTCCGGAGGACACGTTTCAATTTGCAGCACCTATATGGTAGCTCANAACCCTCTGCAATTCCAGTCTTTGGGGAACTTATGCCCTCTTCTGGCCCCTGCAGGCATTGCATGTACATGGTGCACAGACATANACATGTAAGCAAAACTCCTATCAAATAAAATAAAATAAACTCTTTGTTCTGATAGCATCTGTCTTGGTCTGCTTAAGCTGCGACAATGGAATACATAGATATTTCTATCACNGTTCTGAAGGCTGGAAAGTGTAAGGTCAAGGACATAGCAGATTCACTGANGCCAACCTGATCTTCCTCTATTTTCACACAGTAGAAAGTTAAGCAAGCTCCTGCAGGACTCACTAAAGGATCCTAGCTATTCACAAGGGCTCAAGCCTTAAAATTTATCACTTCAAATACCATCTCACTGAGGTTTAGGTTTCAACATAGGAATTTAGGGGTGCATACCGCTATTGTATTACTCAGCTTAATTACCAATATTAGTATCATTCTATTGTATAACAATTGTCCCCATTTATAAATTGAAAACAGANAAGTAAAGATTTATTATCTCACATTGTTTCTAAAAGCCAGGAATCCAAGAGTGTTGGTGGAGTTATTCTGACTAAGGTGTCAGCCTAGGGCTGTTTCTCAAACCATATGGCACTGCTATAGAATTCTGGTTACATTTGGATATGAAATATTCCCCAAACAGACTTGGTTTCCTGAATGGGTATCTAATTACGGAAGTAACTGGATCCTAAGGGCTCTGATCCAAGNAATGGATTAGTTCCTTGACGGTTTTATAATCTGATGGCATTACTGATAAGTGTTAGAAAGTAGGAAGTGAGATCTAGTTATAAGAAGTAGTCACTGGACGATGTGCCCTGGAAAGACGCCCTTGACCTTTCCTTTCCTGTTTCTCTGTTTCCTGGCCACCAGGGACCAGAATCTCTGAAAGTGTGAGCCAAAGAAGTCAATCAGCCCTCCTTTTGTTTCCTCAGGTTTCTATCACAATAAAAACNCCAACCAAAAAGGCCTCTACATAGGGATGCTCACGACATGCTACCTCATCTTTAATCACCCTCAGAGTCCGAGACTAAAAAAGACAAAGAGAAACCAAGGTATCTTTCATAAACAATTCTTTGAAGCAACATTCTACTGTTTTCTGTTTGGGGTACACAGGACAAAAACAAGAGTATAAACACCAGACCCTAGTAAGGACCAGCCTAGAAGATGACACTTCGGAGAATGTTACAATTACAGGAATAGTCTCATTTATAGCACCTAGCACAGAGGGAATAAGTATCAACAGGGAGACTGGACTTTCTCTAAATACTTTTAACAGGAACAAAACAAAATATTGTTCAGGAAGCCCTTCAACAAACAAAGTCGATATCTCACTGTCTTGGATAGGGCAATGTAGTTACCCCCAAGTGAAAGGAGTTGAGAAAAATGAGTTTAAAACACAATCATTCTGGAGTAGCCAGAACACTAGATTGTGACTCTTAGACAACCAACCAGCAAGCAGTCTGTTAGAAATGTTACCTAAGAAACATGGGGAAAATATGCAAACCAGTGTTCATAACTACACATTCCAAATAAATATTCCTAAATTCCAAATAAGAGAGTAGGTTACCTCTCAGATGTTAAATCTACTTCCCAGACAACAGACATGAATCAAGTATTATCACAGCAGGAAGGAAAATGATATTCAGGAAGGCTGAACCACTTAAATCCACAGCGAATACATGCTACTGCCAGGGTCAAGACCAAAAGCAGCTACTGGAAGAAGCCACCTAGTTGTGCATTAGCAATACGTTTAAAATAATATTTGATTGATTATAATTTTTTATATTTATAAACTTCAGAAGAGATTATTTTGCGAAACATATGCCACAAAAGATACTCTCTGAATAGATGGCTTTCTGAACACTTTTTATTTCATTTTTACTGATATTTGGTCAGCCACAATAAGAATCTTGGCATAAGTACTGCTTTGAGATATATTTTTTAAGATTTATTTTTATTTTGTGTGCATGGGTGTTTTGCCTGTATGTATGTGTGTGCACCGTGTGTGCAGTGCCTGCAGAGGCCAGAAGAGGGCATCAGATCCTCCAGAATTGGAGTTACAGATGATAGCTGGGAACTGAACCTGAATCTTCCCCAAGATCGTAAGTGCTCTTAACTGCTGGGCCAGCTCTCAAGCTCCCCATCTAAGACATAATTTTAATAACTATTTCTCTCATAAAAAAGTCTGTTAGTCTGTTTATATGTGATTCTGAACATTGATAACTGCACATTCATAAAATAACAGTCTCAGTCTTTACAATTTAGATGTACTTTCCTTAAATTTTATTTCCTTTCTCAGTTTCCTAACAAACTAGGTATAAGCACTGCTTCTACAAAACNGCTACAATTAAGGATGTGGGGAAAAAGCTGTGGTGGTTTGAATAATGGTCCCCATAGGCTCATATATTTGAATGCTTAGTCACTAGAGAGTAAAACTGTTTGAAAGGATTAGAAGGATTAGGAGGTATGGCCTTGTTGAAAGAAGTGGGTCAATGGCTGGGCTTTGAGATTTCAAAACATGCCCGTGTCTCTTTTCTGCCTATGTATCAGAATATAGTTCACAGCTACTGCTGCAGCACTTGTCTGCATGCTGCCATGCTTCCTACAAAGATGATAATGAACTCAGCCCCTGAAACTGTAAGTAAGCCCCTAATTAAATGCTTTCTTTCATAAGAGATGCCTTGGTCATGGTGTCTCCTTACAACAAAGAACAGCTACTAAGACATTGGACATTTCATTGGAAAAACTAATATTCCACAAAATTTTCCTTCACAAATTGTTTCTGTTTATACATACATGATAAAGCAGTTATCTTATAATGCTCCTATATCTTTTTATAAATATAAACAAGTGAGCATACTAAATAAGCCATAAATTATGACTGCCAAATACATACAAAGTTTAAAAATACATTTAAATAATAAAAATACCCTAAGCACTGATTGTGGATATTCATGTTATAAAACAGAGAAATGTCACGACTACATTATTTATATAACCAGGAGGAACATTCTAGTTATTTTATAAAATGAGACTATATTGACTGTGTCAATATTTAGACACACACATCTTACACAGGTTGGAAATAATGCACAGTGTTCAGTCCTCTCCTTCTTCCCTTCTACCTCTCTGGACTCCCCTCTTCCTCCATTTCCTTTTCCCCCTACAACTTTCTAAAATGTGAAGGGCCCACATTCTTCTAGGGTACCAGGACTACTTATTCCTTCAGCATTTTAGCCTAAGATTGGATCGCCTGGGCTTTCCACCACTCTCCAAGTTCATTTGAGTGTCTCTTGACCTCTTGACAAGTTCAGTTCATGAACTTTGAGTACACATCCAAAAGTAACAACTGCTAAGTGACCTCTGTGTGCCAGGTACCACACTAGGCGCTTTTAGCTAAGTTAATAATCCTCATCAGTGTTGAAAAACACAATTCTACTACCCAGGGAATGCACCATTAAATCTGTTCCTCAACATTAAGGCCCTAACTGAATAGTACCTAAGATTCCCCTGGAGAAATGTAACATGATCTCTGATTTAATAAAAGTGCCTTAAATTGTTTCCTTTTATCATAAATAACCTCACATATATCCTATAAATAAATCTTTGTTCATATTTAAATTTTAATTTAAGAAGATCCATGCATGAATTTGGCTTGAAAGCCATTTTCTACGTAGCTACTGGGGAACCTGCCTGACTCCACTGTGAAGACAGGAACCATTATGCTGTATTGTTAAAAAGAAGTTTCTATTTACTATAAGAGCTGAGTTGCTCTNTGTCTCGTGGAATCTGACCTTTCCCAACCATGACCTTGACTTGTTTTTGAGAATATCTGTATCCTCTCTGACCCTCCCTAATCACATGGTGACCACATCATGTTTTTTTGAAAAAAAAAATTTTTTTTATATTTCTTTATTGCCCTATTGTCTCTTCTGTAAAACTACTCGTGGTTTTACTTCTTTAAAGGGGCCTAAGAAACAGATTTGCTGCTGCTCTCTTTAACTAGATTTAGGAGGTAGTTGCTCGCCAGCTCTTGGGTGCACGCAATAAAAAAAGCAAGCTTGCTTCAAATTTGGCTCAAATTGTGATAGTGGTCTTACTCTTGCTGTTGGGATTGACACTTCTATTCTCTTCCCTCCATATCTTTAATTTGGGGCACTCTTGATTGGCTCACATTATGCACCCCTCCAGCCCTCTCCCTACCATCAGTTCATAGCTCAGTTTTCAATATTTCTCTCCATCTATACTGCAGGGTCTTCCAGTCATATCTTTATCCAACAAACTCTAACATCTGCCCAAGAGTCTCTCCTAACTTCAACTTCTTTACTTTCAGATTGCCTAGACAAACAGTATGCTATAATGTAAATGCAAGATTCATTACTATCAATTAATTCATGTATTTACTTCAATGCCAATTCAACAGAAAGGCAGTTTCAAGCACCAGCAAGATGGCTCTGAAGGTAAAAGTGCTGCTGCCACGCCTGAAGGTCTGAGTCCCTGCCCACAGCCATGTGGCAGAAAGAGAACCGACTGATCTCTACACGTGTATACAGCTCACCACACCTAAATACACACAAACGTACACAATAAATAAATGTAGCAAAACATTTTTTAGAAAAAAGAAGTCAATTTCAAGTTTAAGAATATGATATGTAATTCTAGTTCTAAATTACTTATTAGGCAAAAATTATATGAAAAATGTTTATTTAAAAAAACAAGGCTGTTCATAATCAAACATTATAAGCTTCCTTAAAATTCATATATATGTATATATATATATATGTGTATGTGTGTATGTATGTGTAAAAACATATATTTTAATGGCACTAACACCACTTGGGGTCATGGTGCTCCTTTTAAGAGCCATGCACTACCTAACAAAAACCCCTGTGCCAGGTGTGGAAAACGTCCCCTTGAATTGTTGGTCAGGAAATAAAAGTATTCCAAACCAATATAAGCTATTCCACTGCCCATGGTTACCTTCCAGATCCTGAAGGTAAGACACTATTGCTGAAGACACCACACACTTAGGATTCTTATCCTTATATCCACAGGTAAGCGTGGTTATCATCCCTCATCAAAGAAGCTTTTTGGAAGAGATATACATGATTACAAAGATTCATAATTGGTCAAAATGCAAAGAATTAGTATCAATGGGGCCCCAGTCCCAATTGCTATATCTACAACAAAGTCTCCTATGCAAAGCTTAGGGACCATAAGGAAGAGGGGGTGGAAAGATTGTTAAGGCCAGAGGACCAGGATGCCTGCTGCTAGTGTTCCCTACCAACGACAGGGAACATGCACCCAGCAATCTTCAACAATATGGTTGCCTGAACAAGACAGGTATAATACCAATACCAATTGACATTCTAACGTGAGCAGGGAACTTCTACAAGTCCTAATTCTACTTGACATACTACAGGTGAGCAAATGGCAGCTGAGGGAGAATCACTTTCCTCCAGATAACAGCTCCTGCATAAGTTATCCAATCCCAAGTGGTCAGCTGTGGACACAAGTACATACTAGCAAAGCTAAATGAACATAGCAGGTTATATATACGTGTGTGTGTGTGTATACATAAAAAACCTATGATATATATATATATGTATATATATATATATATGACAATGATAAAGAGGTCATGAATTTGAGGAGGGACATGGAAGGAGTCAGAGTAGAGAGAGAGGGCAAGAATGAGGTAGATGGCAGTTCTCATGTATAAAGTTCTCAAAAAAGTTAAAATAAAACAAAAGTATATAAAACATGGCTATGGTTGGGGANGTAGCACAGCGATAAAGAACTTACACAATACAAGTGAGGTCTAAGATCTATCTTCACTACAGGAAAGAGAAAGGGAGGGGAAGGTCGAGGAGTAGAGAGGGAAAGGGGGAAGGGACAGTTGGGGAAGGGAAGACAGAAGAAGGGGGAGGGCACATACAATCTTTGTCTCTACAACCCTATGAACTACAGCTTCCAATATACTTTTGAACCTAGGATAATTGAAAGAANAGAGCTGAATCCACACCATTCTCCCATACACTATATGTATGTATCATCCACTATATTGACATGAATTCTTTTTCGTTTGTTTGGTTCTGTGGGACTGAAGCCAGCAGCTCATACATGGTGAACACTTGCTCTACACTGAACTATACTCTCAGTCCTAACATGCATTTCTTCCCTGGCATCTCACTATTTATTCTTTAAGTGGTCCTGATGGTTGAGTCTAGGGCATCATACATGCTGACACTGTATCAGTCTATCACTATGCCTCATTCTCAGCCCTAGCAACATTTCTTAATATGAAAACATCAAGGGCATTTATAACACAGGAATTACTTCTAATAACTAAAGTAACTAAAAAACCTCAGTGTCAACAGGTGACTTCAAAAGAGGCACTTAACCANATTAAATGACTAGTGACAACATAAAGCAAGAATTTTAAGCAAACACCATCATTCAATAAATTTATAAATTATAGCACCTACCCCAGTCAAATCAATGACATTTTCNTATGTGAGCAACACAGTGATTTCATTTCAAAGTACATAAATATTTGAGAATTAATTTTAACTAAGAACCTTGATTAATTCTAAGAAAATTGCATCTTGTATATCCAAGTCACTAAGCATTCATTAAACTATTTTCAAGATACATATTTTTCTACTTGAAAATTCATTTCTATAAACCCAGGAATAGTAACATACACTCTCCCAGCCTGTTAACACCAAACTGGTTTTTATTTGAGTATTTCTTACCACTTTAAAAATATATAGACCTCTTAAGTTTCAAATAATTAGATGAATATTATAAGTTTACATAGTAGTCCCACTAACCATGTAAACCACTAGATATATCGTTTATATAGCTACTTAGAAAAATTATCATTTTGACAGCACCTCCCTAACCAATGGCAATTTTCTCCTAATCTGTTTCCCTTTCATTTTGGCTTTGTTAACACTATTTGTACAAAAACTGTTTTAGGATCCCTAAAATTCTCTTCAGGTTTTTGTTGTCACTCTTTACTGAAAAGCTAAGAGGCTACCAGTTACCCACAAAGTTGATACATATTCTACTAGCTTAATTAGCTAAAAAGCGGAAAGAAGACATTTTTTCTCTGTACAAATGCAGGGATAAACAAACAGAGGTGTATCTACAAACGGGATCTTCCTCAGCAATGAAAGGAGNAATAAACCGATGCTTCTTACAGTATGGATGGACCTCAGAGTAAGTAAGTAAAAGAAGCAACTGAAACACTTGAACCAGTGTGGTGGCACATGCCTATCCTCCCTGCACTCAGAAGACAGAAACAAGAAATCAGCTCAAATTTGAGGTCAGTCTGAGCTCCACAGCACCAGGCCAGACTCCTATCCCTCTCTGCCCTTTCCCAACACTCCCTTTCCCTTTCCCTCTCTACTCCTTGACCTTCCCCTCCCTTTCTCTTTCCTGTGGTGAAGATAGATTCTAGACCTCACTTGTGTTGTGCAAGTTCCTTATCAATGTCTCATTTCAGCCCATCCCTTGTCTTCTACAAAAGGATGTGGAAAGCCTTTACTGGTGTGAGAATACTCTTTCTGTTGGCACTCTGAGGATGTCCTTAAAGTATTCAGTGACTTAGCACCCATTTACCTAATACAATACACTTGTTTTGGTCCTACCCCAAAGGTTTTTATTTTCTTACACGTCCATCCATTTATTTTAAAGGACATTTTACTTGTTTGGTAGAGGAGGAAGGTCCAATTCTTGTCTGCACACTACTGCAAATGGAATTCTATTACCTCTAAAACCGTTTTGTAAAACTTCTGGTTGGGTTAGTATATTTATTATTGGTAAACTCTTAATGTTCAATATAGTTAGCAAATTGTCAAGAGAAATGACAATCCAGATCTTGGACTGTTATTACCTCACCTCAGAAAGCTTGTGTCATCTGCNAATCTGTTCCAGTGCTTGCAGCTTTCAGTCACTGGTCAGCACAGTTCTGACAACCAGAAAAGGCTCAGAATTAATTCTGTAAACCATATAGAAAAGATTTTATAGCAGATCTAACACTGTTTCCCATACTTCTTAGTTATACAGAATTACAAATTACATTCTCTAGCATGATCAAATACAGACAAATCAAAACTAAAAAATCCCTACCCATCTAATCCAATAGGCAACTAAATTTAAAAAGTGCCTTATCATCAAGGAAGCCAGTTGGAATATAAAGGGCCAGCTGGGGAGGGGAACTCAGATCTCTATAATCTCGATCATCACCTGAACCCAACACCAGGAAAGAAAACTCATTTCATCTCATCTCTTGTCTTCTACAGAAAGATGTGGAAAGCCTTTGCTGGTGTAAGGATATTTATTTTCCTCTCATCACAGTCTGGCAAACTTTAGCTTTATTATTTCACAGAAAAACAAAAACACAACTTTGAAACGTCATAAAGAACATCTGGGTTTTTGCTTTTGACAACATCATTAAAAACTGTATATGCTAGGGTTTGTTCTTTTCTTTTTTAATGTTTGTGTGTGTGTGTGTGTGTGTGTAAGACGTGTGTGGGGGAGGGACTGTGTCTCAGGTGTGTATATGGAGGTCAGAGGACAACTATGAAGTTGGTTCTCTTTTTCCATGTTTTTATGGATTCCAGTGATCAGGCTCAGCTTGTCAGGCTTGAACGGTAAGTATACTACATGATGAGCCTACATGACGACCAAGTTTTGTTCTTTTCAATTTTGCTATACTTTCAATTCAAACCTTTTTACTCAGCCATTCGGGACAATCTAATATTTATCTCTACATCAATAACAGTTTGTGTATACATCCCTGTGCTGGCTAGTTTTATGTCAACTTGACACAAGCTAGGGTCACTGGAAAGGAGGGAAACTCAACTGAAAAAATGCCTCCGTAAGATCTGGCTGGAGGGCATTTTCTAAATTAGCAATTGATGGAGAGGGCCCAGCCCACTGTTGGTGGGGGGATCTCTAGGCTGGAGGTCCTGGTTCTATAAGAAAGCAGGCTGAGCAAGCCATGAGAGCAAGCCAGTAAGCAGAACCCCTCCACGGCCTCTGCATCAGCTCCTGCCTCNAGGTCCCGACCTGTCTGAGTTCCTGTCCTGACTTGCTTCAATGATGAACAATGATGTGAAAGAGTAAGCCTTTCTTCCCAAAGTTGTTTTGGCCATGGTGTTTTATTGCAGCAACAGTAACCTAACTAAGACAATCCCCTCTCAGAAATTAGGAAACTTACACCTCTCTCCTTCAGTACACTGCTCTTGTATGAAGAACATATAAACCACCAATCTGNAGTCCACATCTTCATTTTCCAAGCAGCCACTACAGGTTTAAACTGAACCTCAGCTCCTGATGTTCTTTCTTCTTCAAGGTGGATGTTTATCCTGCAGTAATGTATAATAATAATATTTAGGTTGGGAGTCACATGGACCTGGGTTTAAATCTCAAGTCTCCTACTTAATACCTATATAAAATGAATCAAATTACTTGAAAAACTCTCTAAACCTATAAAATCATAGGTTGCAATGTNTAGATGAAATACAACATAAATGAAGAAATAAATGCCAGCCTAACATTAAGCTGCAGTGTAAGTNATCATGTCCCTCCACCCCCACCCCCACTTTTCTTCCCTACTCTTTCTTCTCCTACCTTCCTCTGTCTCAACAGGTTCTTGCTCTGTAACCCAGGACAGCCACAAGGTCACCATTTGCCTACCACCACCTCACCAGCGCTGGGATTACCAATGTGTGAGGGCACATATGACTCAGGGGACTACTATTATGTTTGCTGCTCATCTANGTAATTTTGACTTAACTCCTGTCCAAAAGGCCTTTCCAGAGTAAATTTTCTTAAGTCATAGACTTGATAAACTTGATTTGAATGATTATCAATATTCAGCAATACAAAATACACCTAGTAATGTATATACCACACCCACACCCTACTGCCAAACAAACCACATACCACTGTATAGTCCAAATCTATGTCCAAAAAACCACTAGAAAGTTCCTTTTAGGGCTGGAGAGATGGCTCAGTGGTTAAGAGCACTGGCTGTTCTTCCAGAGGACCCAGGTTCAATTCCCAGCACCTACATGGCAGCTCACAANTGTCTTCAGTTCTAGGGGATCTGACACCCTCACACCAACATACATGCAGGTAAAGTCCCAATGTACTAAAAATAAAAGTAAAATAAAGTTCCTTTTATTGTGTGATCTTTCCAAAGTGTAAAAATTCTTTTAGTTTTCAGTTTTTTTTCTATCATTTTATTTAATTTTGTGGTTCAATGTGTAAATATACATGATTCTGAGGTCAAAATATAAGCAATGTTAAGAGAAAGCTCTCTTTTATTGCTGGCATCTTCTCCTGCCTTTATTCTATGTAGTGTTCCTCTGGAGAAAGGGCGATTTGCAAGGGCACCGCCTACCTAGAGATTGTCTTATTATTTATTGTTTAGCTGCACTACACTATAGTATATCCAGTCAATCTCCTATTAATGGGTACTTAAATGTTTCTAATTTTTTAATTAAGTGTGATGGTTAATATTAAATGTCAACTTGGTGAGATACTCAGTCAACTACAAGACATGACTCAGGGCAGTCCTGTGAGGCAGTTTCCAGAAAGGACTAGGGGAGGGAGAAAACTCTCCCTCAGAATGAGTGCACCTTGCCAAAATTGGCCAAATATAGGGAGCAGAGGAAAAGGCAGCATGGCTGGGGCTGCCTTTGTTTCTTGCTAGTGAGTATGGCTGCTGCTGCTGCTAGTGCCANGATATTTCTGANCTCAGACTCCGGCTCCTTTGGCCTTCCAAAATTGAAATCCAGAGATCTTCCAAGAATCTTCCAGGCCTTGAGCACCAAATTAGGACAGAGGCACCCAGTTCATAGATCGAGTATCTACTGGGTTCTTAGCCTCTCCAGCATACAGACAGACAGTTTTGAACTACCCACCTGCTAACATGTCAGTCACCTGAATGAATCTTTTAAAATGTATGTTCATTTTGCTGGTTCTGTATACCAGGCACCTGTCTAACACAAGCAGTGCTCAGGGAGCAATAGTACAGACCTGTGAGAGTATATTTCTTAGTGCTTTTAGAATAGATTACTGAAAGTTTAACGCCTGTGCTAAAGGATACATCATGCATGTGATTTTGCTGGATACTGCAGGATTCCTTCCCAGATACTTTGTGTCAATGTATCCACGTTTACCAGCAATGTACTTATGTACCTATTTTCCCATCAACTGAACAACGTGACTTCTAGATTTTGCTGAGAATTGTTTGAGAGTAGCCTTAATTGTGTGTGTATATACATTTGTAGAAACGTGTACATACGTTTCATATGTAGGCACCAAGTTTATTTTAGTGTCCTCCACTATCATTCCAGGCCTTAAGTTTTTGGGACAGGAATGCTCACTGACCCCAGGGTTCACCAACTGGCTAGGCTGGCTGGCTGGCTAGCTCCAGGTATCCTATCTCTACCATCCCCCTTCTCCTTAGCCCCATACTCCTCCCAGAGCTGGAGTTGCAGAAACAAGATGTTCTTCCTGGCTTTTATGTGGTTGCTGGTCCAAATCTAGGACCTAATGCCTACATAGCAAGCACGTTACCAATGGAGCTATCTCCCCAGCCCTCAACAGTCCTAGCTCTTAGGCACAGCTTTAATTTGAACTTCTTTTTGTGTGACTGAAGCTGGGACCTCTTTTATCCTACTATCATCTGATTTCTCTTCCTGTGAGGTCTCTTTTCAAATCTTTGCTCCACGATTTGCCTACACTTTCAGAAACTGGTTTTAATTAACATTAGCTTCAAACATTTCCCCCATTTTAGCATTTGTCTTTGCTTGTATTTTTTACCATGTAAATACTTTTTTTCAACACATTGGGATTTATCCTGATTTCCCCCTGCCAGTGAGTCATGGTTATAAAAACCTTGGCTTCTGCTTTCATACTTTAGCCAGGTTGTACCACAGCTGTTTTGCTCAGTGTTGCTATTGAGATGTCCGTTGCTAGCCTCTTTTCTTCCTGGAAACCCAAGGGAAATGTTCCTCATTGTCCTCAAAGTTTCACTAAGCTATAACTTGAAGCTGATCACTTTGGACCAATGTTCCTAGTACACAGGCTCTCTCTTTTAAAATGGGGGAGGGGAGACACTGACTACAGTGTTGGTCCCCGTAGGCCACCACTGTGCCACTGTCCTCTCCGGTCTGAAGGTCTTTTCAGTGTGAGCACTTGAGTCTTTTCTATTTAAAGAATGCTTCCATAGATAGAAGTTGAAATATCAGTCCTACTATTGTTTTTCTTCTTAGGAACTTAAATCTCTCATCTTACATCTTAATCAACTCCTAGATACTCGTGATGTGACTTTGAAGCAGAACACATACCTAAAACAGAAGGCTCTGGGTTCAATCCTTAGCATAATACACATCTGTCTCCATCTCTCTGCTGTG
>LZPO01044874.1:0-15513 GCA_001675575.1 Neotoma lepida | reverse complement strand
GATAGGATGTCTTGTAGCCCATGCTGGCATTGAACTCACAATGTAGCCAAGGATGACCTTGAAATTTATCTTTCTGCCTTTACCTCCCAAGTACTGGGATTATGGGTTGCGCTATCACCAGTTTTATGCAGTACTGGAGAGAAAATTCAGGGCTTCGAAGATACATGTGATGTAAGCACTCCTCTATCAACTGAGCTACATCCAGCACCATTTTCTTTAATTATTGTTGTTTTTTGAGACAGGGTTTCTCTGTGTAGCCGTAGCTGTCCTGNAACTCATTCTGTAGCCCAGGCTGGCCTTGAACTCACAGAGATCCACCTGCCTATGCCTCCCGGGTGCTGGCATTAAAGGTTCACGCCACCATAGGTAAGATACTTAGTTGTATACTTTATGTCTAGTTCTTTGTAAGGAAATATGACCAAAATCTTTTTTTCTTCAAGAAAAGTGATAGACCAATTTAATCTTAATTTTTGTTTAGAAACAAAGTAGATTTTTCTGTAATTTGTGCCTTAGAGAAATTGGTGCACTTCTATTAAACTCTTAGATTATTCCCTTTTATTTTAGGTGATGCAAGGACTTTCTGGATGAAGCTACAAGATGATGGTAAATTGGACTTTATGTTTGAAAAAACACAAGATGTGCTTCAGTCACTGAAACAGAAGATAAAAGATGGGTCTGCTGCAAATAGAGGTGTGAATAACGAAAACTTCGGACACTTCCTACTAAAGTTAGATACTCAGTGTGGTATAATTCTTGTGTTGTTTATTACAAACAACAAATAATTGATTTTCTAAGACCCATTTTGGGTTTTATCTACTTTAAGTATGCTCTACTTCTACAAACTTGCTTTTCCATACATCCCATAAAAGTGGATAAACCTGGTTTTTGTAAATGATATTGAAGATACCCCTCCCACACATACTATAGAATGTATGGCTCAGAACTCCTCTTAAGCGCTGGGCATAAGCACTCCCCCTCCTTTAGCTTCCCTAGTAGCTGAAATCAGGCTACGTTTTTCTCCTTTATTTATACTTAACTCTTTTTATACCTTCATGCCCTTGAAGTAGAGGGGAAGGAGATTACATAAATAATACCTGCTTCTTGTATAAGTTTAGCATAAATAGGAAAATCCAACAAAAAATATCTATTCCATCATTTAGACAACTGGTCCATATGGTCCATTAGTGACAGAAAGCATGGTGTAGCTCATGAGGATATAATNGTAGAGNAGAGATCTCCCCAATTATTGATACTTCTGGGTGCTCTTGCCAGCTGGTCTGTAGCTCTTGATTTTCTAAAAGAAAGTCAGAAGACGGGAGCTAGTAATGGGAGGACTTACAGTTTTGTTTAGACGTGGGAAGGGAAGAGTTCTTATGTTTCTCTACCTATCCTGAAACAGTATGAAGTTGTGTGGGAATGATGAAGTAAAGTTGGCAAATAATGCATATGTAGATTTAGTGAGGACACAGGTTAAAAGTTTCTTTGGGAACAGATTCCTCTTGTCACTGCCAGAGGCCTTTTCTCTCAGCATGGAATCTCTGCTATACTATGCGAATGACATTTCAGACTATGACAGTCTATTGTTTATTTTCTTTTTTATAAAGAAACATTCAGTCTTTCATGAGTCAGACATATGTAAGTTTGAATACAGTTCTATCACTTTTAGTTATTGACCTAAATAGCTAACCTCTCAGCCTCATTTTCTTTGTCTCTCTTGCAGGTGAGCATAAGGCTCTCTCAGGAGTCATAAAGATTAAATGTAAATTGTTTAGAATTGTAGCTGGTGAACTGAATAGAGGTGATAGTGATTGAGTTTATTCCTTCTTTTTTCCCCTACTCTNTCTTAACAGATTATGTCCAAGCAATGATCCTGGTGAATGAAGCAAACATAAGTAACAGTCCAACAAAGGGTATGTTCATTGCTTATTCCAGTCCTAATAGTCTCGTTCTTTCCTTGCCAATCTTCATCTGTCAAGTTAATTAAAAGTAAATTGGAGTAACATATAAGTCTACATTGCTAAGTTTTATGAACCACAGTTTCCTCTAGAGATAGGGAGCACACTCCTACCAAGCGCCCAAGGAAAATGGAAGTTGATTTCTTCTTTCATGTAAAGAGGGCAGATACAGTTCCGAGAGTCTAAAACACTGTAAACCTGTTTTCTATGAACAGCACTGTTAGGATGGTACATCCCATTATAGGTAAGTTGATGGATATTTACATATTTTTTAATTCACCTTGGTTTCAAATAACAGTCTTCTAAGAGCTAAGCATGTTTGGTTTAAAAAGATCAAAGATAACAAATTCAAACTTTATTCATAAGACTTCTGACATCAGATGTGTGCATTTTCTGCAGCAAGCAAGTTTCCAGTTTTATGTAGCTACCTGTGAAGTGTCACACTTAAGCAGTCAATACCCCAAGACTTGCGCTTACTTGAAATGTCAATCACAAACCCTAGGCCTCTGTTACTTCTGACTTGCCTGAAGATCAGGGGTTCCCATAATNCCCACCAGAGGTTTAATAATTTGCTGGAGAGGTGGTTCAGTGGTTAAGAGTGTTTTCTGTCTTTCCAGAGGACCCAAATTCAGTTCCCAGCACCTATGCTGGGCACCTCATATTCACCTGTAACTCTACCTCCAGGGGATCTGACACCCTAATCTGGCTTCTGTGGGTCCCTGCACTCATGTGCACATACTCCTTCACACACAGATATACATTTACACACCATATAAAAATAAATTTCTTTTAAAATTTTTGCTGTAATAGCTCAAGAAACTCAAGGAAATTCATTTCGTCCTCTTAACAGTTTATTNCGAAAATGTTATAAGGATACAGATTAACAGCCAGGTGAAGAAGCATGTGGGAGGCCTCTGGAGGGGCCTGAATGCAGATACTCCAGTCTCAAGTTTGAGGAGTATGCATGTCACCCTCCTAGTATATGAATGCTTTCACCAACCTAAAAGCCTCTGTCCCGCACCCCCCCCTTACTTTGCACTTTTGTGGAGATCTCATTATACAGGCGTGAATGCATGAACCACTGGCCACTGGTGATTGACTCTGTCTCCTGCCTTCCTTACTTCTTGGACTTGGTTCAGTCTGAAAATTCCAACCCTGTAATTATGCTTTATTTTTTTCTTTTTTGTTTTTCTGATGGAACAGCCGCCATGCTGAAGCTCTCTAGGGATTCTAGTTAGCAGTCATCTCAGCAGCAAACTAGACAGACATCACCCTGGAGGGTCAAAGCCTTTAGAAGTGTTTGGAACTAAGACCAAAAGTAATAGAAGATGCTCTTCTCGTTCTGTCACTTGGAATTGTAATAATACTATTGGGAACTAGGGCAGACCAAATATATAATTCTTGTTATGCTACATATATCAAGATTAGAAAAGACAGTCTGAAGTTATTTTATCAGTATCATCATTCCACAAATTTTAATCTATCATAACTTTGCCTTAAGTGTTGAAAGTGCATTTACCAAATTTTNATTTATATTGTTAGATATTCTCAGCAAATTTTGCTAGTTTTTGTTTTGGTAATCAAAATTTGCAGCCTTAAAGTTTTTAACTCTGTAAAAAAGTTGTCTAGCATGATGCCAGTGTATTTTGGGAAATTTTTTTCTCAGTATTTCAATTTCAGTACTAATATATATTTTTAGGATAGGTTGTCTTTAGAAAAATTCTTTCTGTATTCTTCAGTAATATTTGGAATTATAGGGGAAGAAACTTTTGTGTGTGTCTGGTATTGGAGGGCTATACCTTAAGCTCATTAAAGAAAATTTGCAGTCTAAAAGGTATACAGGTGTATTAGTTCAGTGTACATAGAAGTGAACACTCACATTAGCGGCGAGTTTTGAAAACTGGCCTCATGCTGGGAGGGAAGGTAGGGCAGAAGGGCACTTCCAGAGCAGATGGCTTCTTAGAAGAGCGTGGAGGACAGAGAAGTAGATGTGACTTTTGCCAAGTAAATGAGCCATGAGGAAAATAGATGGTATATACTGTAGACTGTAATAGTGTCTGTCTGGGCATGGGGCTAGCATCCTGTATTTTCGTGTGATGGGTCAGTCTTCTGGTTGAATCTTCTGGAAGAGAAGACTTATAACTTTCTTTTTCTTTGAGGATCTATTTTATTTTTAAATTAAGGGGAGAGAAAACCTTTTGTTGCATATGTTGATTCTCAGATATTTCAACTCAGGACAATCCTTTTGCTAGTGTAGCACCTCTGCAACCTTTCATAATGAATGTACCCTTAAGGATTACAGTGGTTTTATAGGAGGGTGAGGAAGAGACTTTTAAGTGCAGGGGAGGAAATGATAACAAGGAGTTAATCCTAAGAAATATTTCTTTTCTTCTCTAAAACAACTTATTTTCAACTCAGTTGGGTTTTTGTTTGGAGTCATTATCAATGGAAATGCTGTGTCATGATTGTATATTTTATATAGTCTATTGACCTGGATTGGAACAGTTTTATCAGAACAAAAATATATTTATTTGCCAGTGTAGAAAAACAAAAAGGCTTGATGTTGAGGTCAAAACAAGCCCCTGGAGATCTAGTCTGTACTCTCTAGATACTGATTAAACCACTAGCTACCTTTTCTTCCCTTGCTTAGCTACAACTGTAATTACTTGTTTCCCCATAAAAAAAGAACAAAGAAAAAATAGAGTAGGAGGTAAAAAGATACACAAGGAAATAAGAAATGACAAATAGATCAAAAGAGGTAATTAAATGCTTTTAACCCTTTCTCAAACAAAAGATAACTTAACATTTTATGGTCTTTAAAGGCCTTAAAACACCATACCATTTTTTTATAAAATATAGGCAGAACTACCAATACTGGATATTTGTCTGAAATGACTATTATTTTAAGTAAGTTGATATCAAACTCATTATCCAGGNGTACTTTCTTCTAAGTTTTTAAATTTATATTGACTTATTTTCATAATACTTTTGAAAATATTGATAGGCTTATTGCTGAAGTCTCAAAAATCTTAGTGTCTTTTGAAATTTTAGTGTTCCATATGGACTTAATTCTAATCAGTGAAGATATTATTTGACTGTTTTAGTGAATGATCTTTAACTTTGTATTTCTTTTGCTCATATTTGTACTTTTTCCATGTAGATCATATACCTATGACTCAGAATGAACAGGAAAACAAATCAAATGCATTTCCCTCTACATCATGTGAAAACTCCTTTCCTGAGGACTGTACCATTCTGTATGTATATTATCTATGTTAATACTCCCTTAATATGCTATTTACTAAATATCCCTAAGTAATTATCTCCTTTTATAAAAGTTAGCTTAAGATGTCTGTGTTTTATTAATCAACTGAAATCTGCCAAATCAACTTTGAGAAAAACCCCTAGATATTTGGAGTATTAAAATTGCCTCCAGTGTCAGTTCAGTGTTGACAGCAGCTGTAAGAGTATCAAATATGAGAAGAAGCTCTGCTGTTTTACCCTGTCTCCTCTGCCACTGAGTTCAGTGACCATTCCTTAGCTCTCAGGAGANCTACACAAGAGCAGATCTGGTACCTGATGGATAGTAAGGCCTGCAGCAAAACCTCCAAGTGCTGATGGAACTCNTAACTATTGCCCTAATAGTACTCCTTTAGCTGTAAAATTAAACTGGCTCTGTAAAAAAATTCTCAAGAAAAAAATTCTTGTATTGTTTTTATTTCTGGTCTGTGAAGATTGTAGGTAAACACTATTACATGTAATTTGCATAATTTTATAAATGGTAGAGATGTCTTGTTGGGTTTTGTTTGGTTTGTTTTTTTTCAGACAAGGTCTCACTAGGTAGCTGAGACTGACCTTAAATTGTGAAGGTAGCCTCCCAGTTGAGACGTCAGTGTAGTTTGAGTTAGAAATACTAACCCAATATATAGCACAAACTCTTGTTAGTTTTTTAAACACAGACCCAACCATTCTATTGTATTTTTTTTCACAAAAGTTTCTGCCCAACAAGCTCCCTTCCAGTTACTGTTTTCGCAATTACATAGTTTTAAAGATTCATTTTGTTATTTTTAGTTATATATATATATATATGGATGGATATGTGCACATATGAGTGCAGGAGCCACAGAAGCCAGAAGAGGGGTCCAGACCTCTGGAACTGGAATTACAGGTAGTTGTTAGTTACCCAGCATGGACCAAACTCTGTCCTCTGGATCAGCATGGAGCACTTGTAATCACTGAGCCATCTCTTCAGCCCCAAACAATTATATTTTAGACCTAAATTCAAGATTTGATTTCTTCCTGGTAAACTTTATCTTTTGGATAAGTTCATTATAACAGTATGCCAGAAAGCTTTTAATTTTAGATATCTTGTTTGTAATGCTCTTTGTCTTTCTAGCTTATCTTATACAAATACCTTTCTAGTCTTTTATTATGATCACTGAAAATATATTGAATGAAATATGGCCAAAGTCAAAACTTTCTTGCTTGCTTACTATATCAGAGACTCTTTTTATCTCTTTTTAGAAATATCTATTCAAACAGCTTTAAATTTGCTTTGCTCTATTACTATCCTACATCCATGTCTCTTACGTAGTTGTCATGAGAAACCAAAGTTTACTGCTCTAAAATTCTGTAATATCACTAAAGTCTTCTGAAAACATATAATACACACACACACACACAATTCTGGTTGACCTAGAGTTTTCTGAGAGCTGCTGGTTGACTCAACAACTAGTGTTGGCTTTTTAAATTCTAAAATTTAGAATTCATATGTTTGGTGCCCGCTTCTGACAAAAAAGGCTAGTATTTTCTCTGTTTTGTTCTTCAGTATTTGAAGTACTCTTTTTTTCCCCCCAAAACCTCCAGAGTTGAATATAGAGTCCCTGATGCTTTTAAACACAGTCAAATTCTGTTACATTCCTGTGACTGTTAGAACCTCAGTTCCTTCCCATTTTTGTCTGGTCTTTATAACCTGAGAGCCATACTTAACAGGTGGAAAAGATAACAGCAAGCTTATTTTTTAGAGACTCTTCATTCTCTGTTATGTGCCATCTTTCTCCCAATTATTATTCTCTTGTTCTAAGCCTGACATTAATTTAAAAAATTTTTTCACTTGCATTTTTGAAAGCCTCAATTTTTACCAGGCTCAAGTCTTAATAGTATTTTTCTTAGACAAATATTTTTGCTTATAACTGATCATCTTTCCTTTGTTATATTCTTTTAAAAAATTCAGCTGGGCATATAGCACATAACTGTAATCTGAGCACTAAGAATGTAGAATCACTGTAAATTCAAGGCTGTCATTGAGTTCCAGTCCAGTCAGGTCTACATTGGGAGACCTGATTGATTGATTGATTGATTGTTAGGTAGGTAGGTAGATAGCTAAGCTTCCCAAAGAAATTAAATTGATTTTTTTAGCCACTAATCCATCCCAATAGGTATGCTCCTGATTGCTCACTCAAAACTTCATTTCTTTAGTGCTTCTGAGAGCCCTTGGACTGGACTGTCACTCAGAGATCAGACCACCCGAGTTCATATGTCTGGAGAGATCTTTTCAGATGAAAGAACATGTCTAATTAGGCTCAGAATTTTCTTCTTTGTGTTAAGAATTACAAGGCTACAGCTCACTCTTGACTAGAATTGTGTGTTTGTTTCTTTCGTTTTTCTCAAGACAAGGTTTCTCTGTGTAGCCTGGCTGTCCTGGAACTTGCTTTGTAGACCAGGTGACCTTGAACTCAGAGATCTGCCTGCCTGTGCCTCCTGAGTGCTGGGATTTTTAAAGATGTGCACCACCACTCTGGTGACTAGAATTATTTTAAAATAATTCCATTTGGATTTCCCCTGGAGGATATGAGGGCTTTTTGTTTTGTTTTATGTTTTATGTTTCGTTTGTGTGTGTGTGTGTGTGTATTTGGTTAATTGGTTTTGTTTGTTTTGTTTTGTTTTTCGAGACAGGGTTTCTCTGTGTAGCTTTGTGCCTTTCCTGGAACTCACTTGGTAGCCCGGGCTGGCCTCGAACTCACCGAGATCCACCTGCCTCTGCCTCCCGAGTGCTGGGATTAAAGGTGTGCGCCACCACCGCCCGGCTTGGTTAGTTGGTTTTGTTTTGTTTTTCTTTCAGTAGTTAAACCTCTTAATGGGNCAGTAAGCACATAGGCAGGCTAATAAGCTACAAGGTGAGTTCTCAGCCCTCTGAATTACTCAAGATCAAACAACATGTCATAGTGGTAAAATCAAGTATGAAAGTCTTAGGGGTAGGAAGTATGTTTCAGCATTTCAGTTTTGAGTTGAATTGAATTTCCATTCCACATGGGTGATATTTGAAATTTGTAAAAATAAAACATTTAATTTTTTTAAAAGAGTATCTCCTTTTATGAAAACTAGCTTAATTTTTTTTGGTTGAGTGCAATGCTTTAACAAGAATATTTTGATAGAATTTATTAGAGCTATGCTAGTATGTAATTTTGGCTAACACACAAGGTGACAGTGGACTTCCAGCTGCTAAAACAAATGGGTATAGATATAAATCACTTGGTTTCTCAAGACAAGCACATGAATCTGGCAGATTAACTTTTGTATATGTACATACACACACATACCTGGATACATTGACAAAGGCCCAGAAGTGTGGCACAGCAAGCAGTGTGGGCACTAAATTGGAACCAGAAAGTGGGTGCTGAGATGCTGTTTCGCTGTTCCAGATTCTTCTGTTTCCACAGTATTTTACCTAGCTGCCCCAGCTAAATTCTTATAAGTTCCTAGTTTTACATGTTACTTCGTGATGTATTTTTAATTTAAATCTTGAGAGATGGTTCTAGATAGTTAATGTATATATGTGACCCAGCAGCTTTGAGACTGAGACAGCAAAAGCAAACATGTCTGATACAATCTTCTTTTCCTCCCTTCCCTCCCTCCCTCCCTCCCTCCTTCCCTTCCCTCCTCTTGTCTGTCCTTATCCTCACATATATGTTTGTTTTGTTTCGGTGGTACTGGGGGATGACCCTAGAATCTGATAGGTAATAAGCTCACACTCTGCCCCTTAGCTATACCTCCACCCTAAATTCATGACTCCAAAAAAAGTAGTAAAGGATAGAGTGTCTTTTTACTTAACAAAATTCCCTATAGTCACTTTGCAGCCTCTCTAAATCCCACTTTTTTTAAGTTCAGGGGTTGCTAACAGCAACATTGTTGTCAAGACACATTCAAACTGCAAAGCCTTTACCCAAAAGCTGNCAAGCAAATATAGGTGGATATGTGTTGGGTCTAACCAAAGTTCCCCGTCACCTTATCCTTTTCACCTAAAAAAAAAAAAAATTCTTAATGCTTATTTAGTTGTTTCTGTTTGGTGGTGGGGAACATGTGTTTGGAGGTCCAAGGGCAACTTGTTGGAGGTGATTCTGTCCTTCCATCATGTGGGTTCTGGAGGTTCAATTCAGATTGTCAAGCTTGGCAGCCAGTACCTTTACCCACTGAACCATCTTACCAGCAGCTTTTCTTTCTTGATCTCCAACATTGTATTTTTAGAGGGTTATATTAGGTTTACTTTACCCTTTGTAGGTCCGGTTTTCTGTCTTTTTCCCCATATAGAAAATTAACTTTCCCTTCTATGAGATGAAGATGAAATTGGGTTATATTACCTGTGAGTCTTACAGGAAGTTGCTCTTTTCCTGCATCTACTTACTAAAGTGAGAAATGAATAAGAAAGAGTGATTTCTAAGGTTTGAACTAGTGTTCATTTCTATGTTTTCTGTTTGTTTACTCTTCTAAAATATAGATACTTCCTCCTTTGTTAATTTTCACAGTAACTAGAACTGGACATTTCTTAGTTTTTGTTAATTTATTTCTAAGAAGTCTAGTTTTAAACTAGATTGGCTTTCTTGAAATCTTAAGTTCCAAATTACAAGTTTTACCAGCATACTTACTATTAAAATATTTGTTCTGAGTAAGTCTAGTTGCATAATACTTTAGTAATGGCTACTTGAAAGTATACTTAAGTGCCACATGGGAAAATCATATGAAATTATATTGGNGGGGTTAGAGAGATGGCTCAGTGGTTAAGACACCTTGCTGCTTTTCCAGAGGAGTTTGGTTCCCAGAACCCACATCATGTGGCTCCAGGTCCAGGGGAGCTGATGCCCTCTTCTGAACTGTACAGGTACCTGAACGTACATGGCACACACACACACACACACACACACACACACACACACACACCATAAATAAAAAGAGTAGTAAAAATAAACTTTTTAAAAAAGTATGTTGTAAACTGTAACAAAGATTATCTGCTATTATGCTTTACATCCGGAAAATGCTTAGAAGGAGCTTGGCACCCAATCATATGAAGAAAGAAATTCTAAGCACTAGGTTAAACACAAGGAAATAAACTTTGGCTGGGCATGGTTTAGAGGGCTATAATCCCAGCACTTGGGTGTTGGAAACAGGAGGATCAGGAGTTATCCTTGTCATATAATGACTTCTAGGCCAGCCTAGGCTTCGTGAACTCCAGTTTCAAAAAACTCAAAACTGAAAGGGCTTGAGAGAATATGGAAATATCAAGTCTGGAGGCAAGACTTCAACAAGAAACAGAGTACTAGTAGACAGAAATAAGTTGTTTTTGTTTTTAATGATTTATGTGTGTGGGTGTTTTGTCTTTGTGTGTGTCTGTGTACCACATGCATGCCTGATGCCTGAGGAGNTCAGAAGAGAGGGTCTAATCCCATGAGACTAGAGCAAGCTACCATGTGGATGTTAGGAATTGAACCCTGGTCCCCCGGGAAGAGCAACTATTGCTCTTAACCATTGACATCTATCCAGACCGGAAACAAGTTTTTAAAAAAAGATATACAAGAAAAATTCAAATTTAAAAAATGTTTTGTTTTGTTTTTGTTTTGTTTTAGTTGAGGCTGTCTCTCACTATGTTCCTANCTGATCTCATATTCCTATGCCAGCCTCCCAAAGAGCTGGGACTAAAGTTACATACCACCATGCTTAGCTAAAATTAGAAATTGTAATGGGTAGCTGTGCCACTAGATGGAAAAATTATTATAAATCTGTCTCCCCAAATAAAATTACAGATTTAACTTGGTACGTGTGGGATTCTGGCACTTGGAGTTTTGGGGTAGTAGGAGGCAGAGGTGGGCCTTGTTCTGTATTGAACTCAGGGTCTTGTAAAGAACGCTTTCCGTTACCCACCATTCTGCACTGGAGCTTTTGTTTCTTTTTCCCCCTTCCCGAACAGGGATTCTCTGAGTAGGCCTGCTGTCCTGGAACTCACTCTGTAGACCAAGCTGGGCTAAAACTCAGAGNTCTTCCTGTCTCTGCCTCTCAAGTGCTAGGATTAAAGACATGTGCCACTACTGCCTGGCATTGGAGCTTTTTATTTGGTAAGGTGTTTGTTATAAATTTAACCTCAAAAGATAAGGAATCAAGGAATATTCAGAACATGTTTAAAAGGAGAAAAGAGGATTTGCTGTGAGAAGTGTACTATAACAATTGTATTTTATTTGTCTAATTTAAGGGAGGTCTTCTTCATACATCAAAATAAATTCCAAAGCACATTAGCCAAGTACTTGAGAGACTAAGGCAGGAGGATCCCAAGAATCAAGGCAAGCCTGGGCTACAGTGTCTCAAGAAAGCACCAACACAAGGAAAGACAAAGTCAACATGAAGTTGGATGTTCAGTCCATAACAAAATTAACTGTAAGAACAGAACCTAAATTTTAAGTGGTACGCTCCTGTAATCGCAGTACTTGGGAAGTAGAGGAGGTGTGGTCAAGGCCATCCTCAGCTCCAGAGCAACTTCAAGACTTGTGTGGACTACATGAGACCCTGTCTCTAAAAATTAATCAAGATTAGATATCCATGTGTTTCCATGGCATGTATCATGACTGTCTTAGTTAGGATTTCTGTTGTTATGATAAACTACCAACACCTAAAGCAACTCAAGGAAAGGGTTTATTTTTAGCTTGCAAGTTTCAGATTACAGTTCATCACTGAGGGAAATCAGGCAGGAACTTGAAACAGGGGCCATGGTAGAAGTTGCTTTCTGGCTTACTGCTCATGGCTTGCTCTGTTTGCTTTCTTGTACACCCCTGGTCCACCTGTCCAAAGATGGCACTACCCAGGGTGGGCTGGGCCCTCCCACACCAGTCATTAGTTAGGAAAATGCTGTATAGATTTGTCTACAGGCCAGTTTTGGGGAGACGTTTTCTCACTGTTTCCTCATCTCATATATGTCTAGGTTTGTGTCAAGTTGGCTAAAAATCAACTAGCACAATTACTTTAAAATATTGTAATTTACTGTAAAAACTAATTCTCTACTTAGAGCATAATCTTCTAAGGTTGTGGAGCTCTCATTGCAATTTGCATTGCATTAGACACTGAGGAATTCTTTGATGATTAATGAAAAGTATGTGAATGAACATTTCACCAAAAGAGAAAGAGTGATAAACATGTGTTTATTAAAAATATTTTTAAAGCAAGGTGCTATTTTCATCTATGATTTAAAAATTCAAATAATTCTGTTACACCACCATTCATCCATGCTCCTAAGATTAAAGTCTTTGGGAAGCTGTGCTGACTAAGTAGGTGTACCTTCCAGGACCCAGGTTGTAGTCACTACATGCCATTGCTCATAGATTAGAGTCATGGCTCAAGAAATGTCTGATTCCAGGTGTGGGCTGTCAAAAACTAGAAAACTTGTATTAGGAAGGATATAGGAACAGCCCTGAAGAAACTCTCCAAAATTAGAACATCCAAAAGAATTATCACTGTGATTGATTTAAGTGTTATGTCTTAGTTAGGGTTTCTGTTGCTGCAATGAAATATCATGACCAAAAAGCAAGTCAGGAAAGAAAGGGTTTCTTTGGCTTACACTTCTATATTGTAGTCTGTCATTGAAGGAAGTCAGGACAGGAATTCAAACAAGGCAAGAACCTGGAGGCAGGAGCCGATGGAGATGCCATGGAAGAGAGCTGTTTACTGGCTTGCTCCTAGTGGCTTGGTCAGCTTGCTTTCTTATAGAACCCATGGCCACNAGCCTAGGGGTAGCCCAACCCACAATGGGCTGGGCCCTCTCCCATCAATCACTAATTAAGAAAAGACCTTACAGGCTTGCCTGCAGCCCAGTCTTATGGAGGCATTTTCTTAGTTGAGGTTCCTTCCTCTCAGATGGCTTTAGCTTCTGTCAAGTTGACATAAACTAGCCAGCACAGTTTATTAAATTGTAAATTCCATTCATTCTTAATCACATTAAAAGTCACCTTGACACTTGGTGAGCTATGGCTTATTATTCTGGATATTAGTAAATACAGAGGAGAGGAAGCATCAAACTACACTTTTCCTATACTAGTTATGTATCATGATAACTCAGGAGTTAGGAAAATTTCTTCTTTGTAAAGTAATTTCAGCCAGTAAGATGACTCAGGAGCTAAGTGTACTTACCTCAAACCTGACAACCTGAATTTGATCCCTGGAATCCACATGATGGAAAGAGAGGACAGACTCCAGAAGTAGTCCTCTGACCTTCACATGTACATGCANTAAACAAATAAATGTTAAAAAAACCAAGTTTTTAAACATTGCAGCCCAGAGAAGTCAATAATAATGATGTATTGGTTCAGTTGCAAGTCTGTGTCCTCATAGCCCAAACAGGAGCAGTAAAGCAACTCCCATCTAGCTATGGTGAGGACAGTTATTTGGTTTTAAACATCTAGTTTGTGAAGAAGCAATAGTCTTATAAAATGTAGCTGTAAAAGTTTTCACACACTTTAAATGACCACCAAGCCTAAGTGAAGCATTCATGACGGTTTGGCTGAAAATACTCAAACTCCACTTATCAGTCTTTGCATCTCGAAGAGTTGAATTAACAAGACCTTGTATATGTCTTGGAAACTGACACCAGTACCTGTGATTCATTCCTTCCTGCCCTCCTCCCCTACAAAATTTTGAACTTGAATCTTAGTTTCTAGGACTACCAATAATTTACATTATAGTAGGTAGTGAATTGAATTAAATAACATCACCACTAGGTGGCATTAGCTAATTTCCAAAATGTGAGAAGTGACACAAAATAAGTGACAAAATTCAGTTTTAACAGATATCATAAAGTGAAGGGGAGGATGCACTGATACTACGTTAAAGGGAAAAAATACTAGAAGCATGCATAGCATGAAGTTTGGGTTTGGACAAATAGGTGATGTGAGTCATTAAAAAAAAACCCAACTTTATTTGTTAGAAACACCTACTGTTTTGGGTAAAAAGATGTGATGACAGAAGCTTGCTTTAAAATACTGCAGAAGAACGTGGGTGGGCAAGAGAAAGAAAAGAATAGAATAAATTAAGTTAAAAGTGTCGATAATTAGTAAAGCCTGCTGACAAGGGTCAAAGTTAAAGGTTGACACAGCCGTGTTAGTGAGAGTTCAGTTAATAGCTACTGACAGTAAAGAAAGAACTAAACTCCAATCTTTTGTGTAGGAGTGACTGGGCATCTAATTAGAGAGCAATCTTGGGCTCACATAAGAACTTAAAAATGTTTGGTCAGTGTGAATGATTAGAACAGCTGCGTCTATTAGTTGACATTTAACATTATCAAAGTGAGGATGTAGCTAATTGGTAGAGCCCATGACTACCATGCACAAGGTCTGCTATCCCTAGAATCAAAACAAAATGCCATTGTCATTGAAGTTAGAATTCCATTCTCCTACAGAAACTGGAAGACTAATGCCCCCCCTAAATTACTTTTGTTCCCCCAAAAGCATTGTTTTCACATCTTTGAGAAAGATAATTTTGTATTGGAAGACATACATAGGAAACTGGAAGGTATAGAAAATTCATGAGTGTTAGCCCCTCTCAATAGTCCTTTGAGAAGGTGTAGGGAGGGGTGTAGGGAGGATCAGCAGTGTGTCTGCCCATCCTTAGATCCTAGAACAACTTTACATTNTCCTGGTAGTATGGAGCTTTCTCGGGAAGAATTTGGGTTTTGCCAGGTTTTTTTGTTTTTAACCATTCTGTGTATCTAACCCAATTCTTTATGCATGCATGCTAAGATGTACTATATTACTAAGCTGCAATCCCAATCCCTCAGGCTTTTTCAAGGAAGGCATCGATCATCATAGGTGTGTGGCCTTATGCCTACCAGGAACTATGCCAGACTTTAGTTATCTTCTAGTGCAGAAGTTTGGATAATGTTCTTATTTGCTGAGATTTCTGTAGTTCTCAAAGAGACATTTGGGTCTTTATTAGAAAATATATTCTTGTATGTGTTTGGTTATTTTTATTAATCAAAGTTTTGTCTTTTTTTTNAAATGTGTGTTCTTATTGACTAGTAATTCCTCTTTAAAGGGATGTAAAAGGATGTAAGAATAATCTGGAATTTGTTCAAGGATTTCGTTTTGTTTTTGTTTGCTTTGTTTTTTGGTTTTTCGAGACAGGGTTTCTCTGTGTAGCTTTGGAGCCTGTCCTGGAACTCACTCTGTAGACCAGGCTGGCCTCGAACTCTCAGAGATATGCCTGCCTCTGCCTCCCAAGTGCTGGGATTAAAGGCGTGTACCACCACCCC
>LZPO01044873.1:43001-63273 GCA_001675575.1 Neotoma lepida | reverse complement strand
CATGACCAGGCCAGGAAAGACATTATCACTCAGATATGTCATGATAAACAGATATTTTAAATATCTTTGCATTTATTTTAATACTTAAGCCATATAAGCATATTTTATAGGAAGATGCATATACATTTTACTTAATAATTTATCTGCACCATTGATACTCCCTCTTTTAGCTGTATTCTTTCTCTGTTTTTAAGATGAAAAATAAGTTTTGAAATCCTTACCTGATGTGTTTTAGGACTTTGTATACTCAATCTGTGAGCTCAGTATTAATCTAGACTATGATATTTTTTCACTCATAAGTTATCTTTGCTTTCTTCCTTATCTACTCTGTTTGTCCTGATAAACTTTAAGATTGTTTCTGGTTCTCTATGAAAATTTTCTGATTAAAAATTAGTTTTCTTATTTTTTGATGTAGCTATAATTTGTCCTAATGCTTATTTTTCCTGGCACAACAGTTCATAATTTACTAAGTATCTGACACATCTGCCTCTGATGGATGTGCATCATCTTTAGAAACATAGAGGTCTTATTTGTCAGTGTTGTAGGTTTTGGTATAAGGTTCCTTATATTGTTGGGTTATTGTTGGTCTGTGCAAAGGCTACATGTTAGTATAAGGTTGTGACTAANTGTGGTTATTTCTGTTACCCCATAATTTCTTATGACTCAAAATTTAAATGTCCAAAATTGTTTATTTTCTCTTAGGTGATATTAATGAGATATATGTTACTATCATTCATAACAATTTGAATTATACTTGCAAATTATGCCAAAGGACCAGAGAGTCTGCTTGGAGATCCTTTCTCCTAGCAATTAATCAAGTAAACCCATAATGTCTCACCATAATAGACATGCCCAGATAGATGAAAGACAGTCCACAAGGCATCAACCTTACATAAAGAACTGCAAGCAACCAAGGAATGCTAAGAGTGGGTAAACAATCTTCCCTTGAGAACAGGACACCAACTGGTAATCCAATGCCAACTGATCAGCCTTTAATCCATACACATAACTAACATTATACTAACTAAGCAGATTATACTGAAGAATATATAATTATACAGTATGAGCATATTAGAGAAAAAGGCAATCAATTCAAAAGAAATCAATGAAAGGTATATGTGAGCATTTAGAGGGAAGAAAGAGATGAGGTAAATCATGTGATTATAATTATAATCTCAAAAATATAGAAAAATAAAAAGAATAATTTTCTTAAATGCAATTATTTAGGAAACAAAAATAATCAATTTTATTTGTAAATGTCTGCTCCTTAAGATGCAAATCTTTCCTATCCTCTTGTTAGGTACATTACACTGGAATGCTTTCCTCAAGGACATAGATGGCATTTTTAAATGTAATCTAGACAGATAGCCTACTTTTTTTCCAGCATATGAGAGTCCGTCTTCACTATAAACCAAAGAACAGTCACAGCAGGCCTAATCACATTTACAAACCCAAATTCCAGTAGCTTCCAGTCCTGTGTTTCTTCTGTTATAGTTCCCCGGCATTTCTCTGCACTCCACCTTTGATTCAACAGAATTGATCTGTTTCTCATTCTGATTGAAAAGTTCTTGGTGAAAGTATCTCTTGTCATTAAGCTCAATTCCCTGGGACTGTAGATTTTTAAAAAGTACACCTTTGGCATATGTTTTTTCCTGTTGTTGGAGATGTACAAAATATAGGCCCTTCCTCTAATTTGTACAGGAAATAGATTCTATAGGCCCTTTCTCTAATTTGTACAGGAGATAGATTCTTCAGGAATTAGGTTCATTCTCAAGGTTATAAAAAGAGTATTAATTCCAAAGTTATAGACAAAAATTCCCTAGATATTTGAAAACACAGCTCTGAAGCCCCTGATGAGATGCAAAAGAAGCTGTTAAAATATATCATTCATTCTTACCAGGCATGGGTGAAGAAACTTNAACTCTCATCACTTGGGAGACAGAAGCAAGAATATATGAATTTAGAGGTGACTCTATATTGCAAAGTGAATTCCAGGCCCAACTAAACTATATAAGAAGTCTCAAAAATGAAAACAAAAGTTATAAAAACAAAATATGTTCTGATTATTTCCAAAGGAGAAAAGCAATTATACTTGCTTTTATTTTGTCACATGGACTGTGAAAAATATATCTTACTTTCCTGCATCAAAGACATGTACTACAGTATTCAAATCTTATGAATATATTATATAGCTTCACAGATATATCCATGAGGTTAAGGACTCTAAGATGGGGAAATTACACTGGATTTTACAGGTAGATCAGCATAATCACAAGGCTTGAAGTAGGGAGGTGATTAAGAATTGAAGAAGGAGATAACAACAAAAACAGAANTGTGACTTGTTAGTCAAGCCATGCTGACCACTTCCAGAAACTGGAAAAAAAAATCAATGAATTAGGAATTCCCTGGAATATACAAGATAAACTCTGACCTGTTGATGTTAATATAAGAACTTCTAACACCCAGAAATACATGGAAATCATTAATACTGTTTAAAGCACTGTGCATGGAAATTGTTTGTTGTAGCTACACATTAAAAATGCACTCATTGAACTGTGTGTTTGACTCACTTTGTCTTTGTTCCTATGAGTGATTTTGTTGGAAGGAGTTTTATTTTGCTAATCATATAGAGACATAATCTTAACTAAGCACATAGAAAGAATGAAAAACAGTTTGAAACCTGAGGAGGGTGGTCATTGCCCAGTTATTCTGCATAGAAGTATATAAAGATTCTTGTAAATNATATCATTTCATAGTTTTTAATCTCATAAACTATTACCTAAGATATAGTCTATATTATGATATTATGATAGCTATGCCAGCTTGCTTCTTAGGTCCATTTGATTGAAAAATCTTTTTCCAACCTTTTACTCTGAGGAATCCACAAGCTAAGGACCCCAGCTAAGACTCTTAGCAATAGTGCAGAAGATGCCTTCTATCGAACTGCTCCTGTAGTGAGATGGTGACTACCCTAACTGTCATTAGAGAGCCTTCATCCAGTAACTGATGAAAGTAGATACACAGCTAAGCACTGGGCCGAGCTCTGGGACTCCTGTTGAAGATATGNAGTAGGAATTGTATAAGCCAGGGGCATTGAGGTCATGAAGGGGGAACCCACAGGGACAGCTGACCTGAGCTCGTGGGAGCTCACAGACTCTGAATCAACATCTAGGGAACCTGCATGGGACCAACCTAGTCCTTCTGCATGTGTATGACAGTTGTGTAGTTTGGTCTGTTTGTGGGGTTCCTAGGANTGGCATCAGGACCTGTTCCTGGCACTTGTGCTGGCTGTTTGGAACCTATTCACCATTCTGGGATGCCTTGCCCAGCCTAGATGCAAGGAGAGGTGCTTGGTCCTCTCTCAAATTGATAAGCCATGCTTTGTTGATTCCTGTGGGAGACCTTCCCCTTTCTGAATGGAGATGGAGGGTCAGTGGTTGGGGAGGGGGTAAGATGGGAGATGNGGGGAGGGAATTGGAGGAGAGGACAGAGGGGAAACTGTGGTCAATATGTAAAATAAATGAAAAATTAATAAAAAAAAGAAGAAAGAAAGAACTAGGAAAAATGTATGAATTTATAATGAAATTTATGAGTTGTATATTCTTATATATAGTCTTGATGATGAATAGGTAAATATCTTTTGGAAATATTGGTACTAGGTATCTTCTCTGGCATGAGGTTCTACTTTACTGTCATGGAAAACAACACAATGGAAATCAGATTATCTGAAGTGACACTACTTTCAACATCAACAGTGAGGATGTACTGAAAGAGCATGCTGACAAATTGTGTGTGGAAATATAGTTACATCTGGAGATTAAGTTTTCATTTTGGTCAAATAAGTCTTCTAAAAAAATTCAGATACTATTAATATATATATTTATTATATATTNTATACATAATTATTAATATATATTATTACATAATATATATAATTATATATTTCATTTTATATATAATGAAACAAGCTGATTTATACCTGTCTGTGATCTATGCTAGCAGAAAACAGTATTTACAAGTAGTTATAGGGTAAAATCATTGATAACAATAGTATTTAACTCTTTTAGTTGAAAATATACCAACTTACATGTGCTTCTATTATTCATAAAAATACTAGAAGGTATTTTTATGGTTAATGTAGGTAAAAGGTGTTTTCAATNCTTTATTATGAATACAGTACAAATTATAATGTTTTTTTCTCTGATAAGTGAACTAATTTTGGAGAGACAGACTTCATTGTATAAAGGTTTTTTTTTTTCTTTGTTTCTTTTACTGAAATAAGAACACTATAGAACTGTAATGACCTAGGAATAAATTTTGGCCAATATGTAACTCATTATTTTCAGCAAATGCAGTGTAATGTTCAAAAAATAAATAAAACGAGGAAATCCCCATGCTTCTATATTTATGTTAGATAAACTTTTAATACTAAAACAAAATTAACTCTGATACTAAATATATCAAAAGCTGTAGGATATCATCACTTGCCTCCTTTTCTGTCTTAATGGTAGTTAAAAAATAATATAAATAATGACAACAAACTTGTTAAGTTTTGTCCCATGAAAAATACTGATTTGGGAATAGTAGGACACACATACTACGAAGAGGCAAATAGGAAAAATGGTGGGGAAAAGTTCAACTGAGTGGAGCAATACAGAGGGAAAGAAGTAGGAAGGAATAAATAACACTATGCTTGAAGAAACAATAGAAAATCATAATATTTTTTGTTTATCTTAAATATATATGTATATATATCTNCATATGTTTACATGTATACACACTCATATATATACATATATGNGCAAATATACACATAAATACTTATATGTTCATATACATACATTGGATAAAGTTAGGCCACGTGGAGTAATAATTTTCTGCAAAAGGGACATAGAATATCTGATAAGATCCTTGATACCAGTCGTGTGGAAGCTTCTTCTGATTGTCAGTGAAGTTCAAGAAACTACCAGGAANCATTATAGGCTAGTGTAGCTGCCTTTAGTTGCCTCCCAGTATTTGCATGTTAATCCTTATTCTGAGGACACAAACACTTTGGGCACAAGACTTGGGCAAATCAAGTTGGGACTGACTTGGAAGGCCCCTTTCTGAGAACTAGCATTCATAATACCAAAAGATATTATGCAAGCTGCCCTGGCAAAAAGCAATCAATATTCCTACCCAACTGCGATGCCTACTTAACACAACAATGACTAGCACAGTATGATTTCCCTGCAGGTTCAATAGCGGAAACTTTATCTCGGTGGACGCCAACAGCTGCTTAATTGGACTTAAAGACAACTCAATACAAGGGAATTCATGTCTGGTACTGTAAATCTAACCAAGTATCCACGATTGGTGAGGTCATAGGACCTAGCGAAGAATCTATTACTGCCATTTACTTGGAACAATATAATTCCTGAATTCATTCTAAAAATTAATTATTCNATACCCACATATACGTGTAGCTCTCATCCTTCATCAACTAAGTTTCTTCCTCTTGTTTCCAGAGATTATTAAAGTAAGCCAAAACTGGTCGACAATCAGCGATCAATTAACCACGAAGTTCCCAGCCCCAACTGATATATCAATAATACAATCTCTACGCCTAAGGTGTAACAGAAGAGCAAAGGAAAGACTGCAAGAGCTAAGAGTTGCTGTGGAGACAGACTCCACCAGATCTGATTGGACCAAAAGGTGAGTCTTTGTTCTCCTAGCCTATCACCCTAGCCAATAGGCTTTAGGCCCAAGGGCACAACCNGTGCCCCCCATTCCCCCACCACTGCAGCCCCAGGTGCAGGCCAGCAGGAAGGATTCCTGCAGGCAGGTCTGACTACCAAGGGACCCTGTAACCTATAAGCCCCACTCCATCGCCCAAACACACAGATCCCTCCAGACCACAGCTGCTCCCTGAGACACAACTCGGCCATCTTCAATTGGACCAAGAGTGTTGATTGGACCAAGAGTGCTGATTGGACCAAGAGTAGCTCCCTGAGAAACAGATACCATTTGCACCAATTGGAGGAAGAGATGGGTAGAGGCCAGTGCAAGAATATATTCAACAACATAAAGAGCAATATGGCACCACCAGAAGGGAGTGGTTCTACATCAGCAAGACCAGAACATTCCAACATAGAAGAAACAGAAGAAAACAACCTTTAAAATGATTTTAAGAAGATGCTAGAGGCCTTTAAAGAGAAAATGAAAAATTCCCTTAAAGAAATCGAGGAAAAGACAAACAAATAAATAGAAGAAATCTATAAATCCCTTAAAGACAGCCAAGAAAAGCAATCAAATAGGTGAAGGAAACAGTTCAAGACTTGAAAACTGAAATAGAGGCAATAAGGAAGACACAAACCAAGACAATGCTGGAAATGGAAAATCTGAGTAAACGAACAGGAACTACAGATGCAAGCATAACCAACAGAATACAAGAGATGGAAGAGAGAATCTCTGGCATTGAAGATATGATAGAAGAAATAAATTCATCAGTCAAAGAAAACATTAAAACCAACAAAATCATAACAGAAAATATCCAAGAAATCTGGGACACCCTGAAAAGACCAAACCTAAGAATAATAGGGATGGAAGAAGGAAAAGAATATCGGCTCCAAGGCACAGAGAATATATTCCATAATAGAAGAAAACTTTCCCAACCTAAAGAAAATGCCTATGAAGATACAAGAAACTTACAGAACACCAAATAAACTGGACCCCAAAAAAAGTCCCCTAACTACATAATAATCAAACAACTAAACATACAGAATAAAGAAAAAATACATGGTGTGGAGATTACAATATCAGGTTATACGTCCTGGTCTCCCTCCTTATTGGAGACAATGTCTTACTTCTTCACTGCTGCATACCCCAGGTTTGTTGGCTTTGAACTTTTATGGATTCTTCTGTCTCTGCTCTCATCACCATACAGAGTTGCACTGATGTGCTGTTTCTCCTTCATCCTCAGTGCTCTCATTGGTTGATAAATAAAGCTCTTTGGCCTACGTCAAGGCATCTTTGAGCCAGACGGAAAATCCAAGCAGAGATACAGTAANGAGACAGGTGGGAAGAGAGATGCCATCCTGCCTCTGAAGGAGTAACAAGATGCCAGCAGACAGGTGCCACGGCCATGTTGCAACGTATAGATTAATAGGACTAGGTTAATTTAAGATGAAAGATCTAGCTATCCAGAAGCTGAAGCCATAGGCTATTACAGTTTGTAATTAATATAAGCCTCTGAGTGATTATTTTATAAGTGTCTGTGGGACCACGGATGGGAGAGATTGGTCTGGGCTGCTGGGCAAGGCCGAACCGGAGAAGTGTCCGTCTACAGTGCCCTAGGGTTACAATTTCTTGCTCTCCTGTGTCTAACCCAGGTTATCATTCTTGTATGACAAACACTTTACCCATTTTCTGAATTAGGGTTACTATTGCTGTGATGAAACACCATGACCAAAGAAACTCTTATAAAAGAAAACATTTACTCGAGGACTTGCTTGCAATTTCAAAGAATTAGTCCATTATCATGATGCTAGGGAACATAGTCACAGTCAGGCAGGCAGGCAACCAAGCAGGCCGGCAGGTAAGTATGGGCTGAAGACTTACATAATAATTCNCAGACAGGCAGGCAGAGAGAAAGAGTTACTGGCTTGGCATGGATTATTGAAACCTTAAAGCCTACTTCCAGTTACACACCTCCTCCAACAAAGCCAAACACCTCCTTATTCTTCTCAAATAGCTCCACTTCCTCGTGACTAAGCAATCAAATACATGAGCCATTAGGAATCATTCTCACTGGAATCACCATACCCACAAAGTCATTTCCCTAGTTGTTTAAATATGAGACTTTTCTTCTCATGTTGTCTGAAAATCTCTAGATCTTTCCCTCTTTTCTGAGTTTTTTTAAACCTCTTCTAGTTTCAGAGTCTGTGTAGAGAGTAGGAGAGATATTCTCACTAGTAACAACTAACGCACAATTATCTCATGTGTAAGGAAAGCTCATTCAGTTTAATTATACCAACTTTTAATTTTAAAAGATAGTGATCAATGGTGGTAGATTAAGGAACACACATTTTAACTTTCTTCCCCATCAAAATTGAATTTTTGGAATCAATACAAAATTGAATTGAATTTAATGCTTGCTTGAATACTGAAATATTGCACCAAGTCGTCCCATCAAACATTAAAAGTTATAGCTATTAGAATACTATTCTTGATATCCATGTAGTTGAGATCTTATTGTATCCCTTTCATCAGAGTAGTGCTCAACTACTGTTAATACTGGATGATGGGAATAAAATTTTACAATCTTTAAAAATGAATCAAATGTCAAGTCTTTTCTCTCCCATTCATTCAGTAACTTTGAACTAACCCCTAAATGATTTTAGATACACTGAGGTAAATGTCATCTGCATTTACAGTGAGNGCGATCGTTTCTGTTCTCATTGATATGCAGCTGATTTAATGTATGGATAGGTGTAGAAAGTAGTATATGAAATATGTAAGACCACAAATATGATCACAGTCATGCAAAGAAATGAAAAGAGCCAAAGAATAGAGTCCAGTAGATTTTGACATTAGTGACTCTTTGGTGTCTGTCTGGATTTCAGGCTGTGAGGCCAGTTTTGCCTTCAGCTGAGCAATTATTCACTCCAGGGGTTGTCTCCACCTGGGGTCAGACCCTGCTGTGTTCACAAAGAGAATCCCTGTAGAGATTTTTCTTTTAAGAAGTTTTCATCTACTTTTTAAATAGGGAAAAGCAGCAACAGCAACTGAAATGAAACAAAACAAACACTCCTGCAGTTATCCTGAGAGAATTTTCAGGAAAAAATACTTTTCTTACATGATAATAAAAAAATGTCTCTTGGGGGAAAGAAAATTAAAAATATAATACTTGTCGAAAGTGGGGNTCACATATTCTAGTCAGTATTTTTAATATCATAAATAAAATCTTTTAAAATATATTTTAAAATAGATGAAAGAAATAAACTATAGTACACTCATAGAGGCTGAAAATAATATAACTTAACAGAAAATTCCATAAATTAAATAGGACATCAAAATATAAACTGTTCACAATGAACTGTCANTAGAGTTTAAATGATTATACTATATTTCTCATAACAAAGCATATATAAAGGATTAGTAAAATTTGAAATTTTGATTTATTAAATCTTAAGCATACCCCATTTAATATTAATGATATTATTCAGAGGTAATACAGTAATGAATTTATAATCATGAACACATAAAATATCATTGAACAGAATTCTCCTCTTCCATGTTTCCAAACTCTCTATTGACTGAATGCCTGCTATGAGAAAATCAAGTGAACACTGAAATCACACACTTCTTTTTGTTCTAATGTAGAACACATCATATTCATATCATTGGTTCATTTTAGGGTGGATTGCAGGATTTCCTAAGTGTTGATTAGTGGGTATTACCAAAACTTAAACTATGCATAGGCAGACAATTGCTAACTTTTGGTTCTTGGACTCTGCTATGGTCACTAAGTTTTCATGTGCTCAAGGGTTGATCTTCAACATTGTGATGGTGAGGAGTGCTGTAGACAGAAGATCTAGGCTCAGAGAAATGTCCACAGGTAACCTAAGGAAGTACTGTTAGTGGAGATGTTAGATCCTTGGCATTTCCTCTGTTTCTATTGTTTCCTTGCTTACAGGGTGAATTCTCTTCACTACTGCTGCCTTGTGAGCTATCCAAACTCACAGAAATATTTGATGTTGAACAGAGACCTACAAAATAATTAAAAGATGAAATTTTCTCTTAATAAATTTATTATTTCTGATATTTTATTATGTTGAAACAAAACTGGATAACATGCATTTTGCACCTTGATGGTCTTTGATTAATCAGGTACTCCAAACTTGGAACATGGATGCCCTCAACACATATAGCTGCCTGATGAAATGATTACCTAATTTGTTTTAGTATAATAAAAACTTAGGAGTTAGAAATTAAGATAAAGACCTGAAAAATCCCAGGAAAGTGGGGCTATTAGCTGACCTTCTCTTGATGGCCCTCTCTCCACACTCTCTGAAGCACAGAAAATAATGACAAATTTCTATGGAGTCTCTTCCTGTCCTTTCTAGCTGCCCTCAAAGTTCTCCAAGAACTTTAGTGCTAATGATCAGCCAATTGCTGACTCCATCCTAGATTCACAGTTGCTTTGTTAGCATTGGCTGTATGGACAATTCTCCTGTAACAAACACCAGCTTGTGATCACATGCTCTTGGGCAATAATGCTCTCCCTCCACACAGGATTAGTTAATCAGAGAAGACTATTGTCTTTATGGACAAGTNCACAGGACTCACATAATCCATCCTTAGGTTAAGGTATACACCAGTGTGGTCTATATTTATGTGGAAGATATATTTTATACAAAACTTTTCACATGTCCTAGGCTTTCCTCTATCTCTCACTCAACCACATGTAAGGTTTAAAGTAGAGACTTATGAGGACTAGGGTTTTGTAGATGGTTAAGTAAATTTAAGGTCAAATTCATGGCATTCACCGACACAATTAAGTGTTGTCTGTGTGTTGCTCAGTAGTTTTTGTCTTCTTTCTCTTGTTCTGTCTTCTATCTCCTTCATCTACCCATCAAACATTTTTACATGCACACACACACACACACATGCACACACACACACTTATATACATACACACATACACATATTACAGCAAAGTTAACTTCCTGATCCTTAAGACATGGAGTAATTTGTTGCCTTCATCATCATACTTTGCTGTAATCAACTTGAATTCTGACAAAAACAATGAATGCTACCTTAATCTTTCAGTATATTACTGTACATACTCCAGACAAAAATACATGATAAANTAGATCACTGCTAGATTGACATTCTTAAAGCTATCCATATTTCATTNTACATACTTTTTATTCTTAAAGTTAGATAATAGCATGCTCATTTTCATTAAATGTGAATGAAATTATGCAAAGACAGATTTAAGCAGATGTACCAATCAAAGTTTTGAGAAATACTTCATTTTTTACTATGATGGGAAAAGGAAAAAAAANTTATAGCACTCTTAAAATGGGTACAGTATAATAGAAGTATAAATCTTTCTTCCCACTAAATTATATTTTCTAACTTCTTATTATGTTGTTTTAACAACATCTATGGAAGCAGCTTCAGAATTTTATATCTATGCTATCTGCTATTAACTAGCCAAAGGTCAATTACTATCACTCAGCAAGTTATTAAAAGGAATGATAGCTTGAATATTTACTCAAACTGGTATCTACCTATTAGTTATGCATCACTTCTACCATGCATCTCATATTTACAATGAAACTAGAAAACAGGTCAGTTTTCCCCAATGGAGTGACACTGGGTAAATCAACCACTCCAGGGCAAGCTTGATTTTCAAGAGTAATTGAACAAAATAAAACAAACTCCAAAGTGTGTGTGTGTATGTGTGTGTGTGTGTGTGTGTGTGTGTGCCCTGTGCCTTCTTTGGTTACAGNTTGATTTTATTTTCCTTTTTTTTGGAGGGGGGTATGTTTTTATTTTGCTTTCTTGGTTTATTTTGGAGGTAGTTGTATTTTCTTTTTTGAGAAACAGCTTAAAGTAGGATGGGTAAGAAGGGGAGAGGATCTGGAAGGACTCAAGGGAGGGGGAGAATACAGCCAAAATGCATTTAAATTAACAAAATTAAAATTNAAAAAAAGACAAGCAGGGTTTTGGCAAAAAAAAAAGTAAAGTATGCCCAAGTTTTCAAAGGATTACATAATTTGAATCAGGAATCATATTTACATAATCTAAAATTAATAAATTTTATCGTAGTATTCTTAGAAGAAACACCCCTGGCTCCACATTGCATTTTTAAAACAAATTTCTTTTTTAAATAATAAATATTTTTATTAAGAGATTTTTCTATTCATTTTACATACCAACCACAGATTCCCCTCTCCTCCCTCCTCCTGCCACCAGCCTTTCCCCCACACCCCCCATTTCCACATTCTCCAAGGCAAGGTCTCCCATGGGAAGTCAGCAGAGCCTGGTAATTCAGTTGAGGCAGGTCCAAGCCCCACCTCCCTGCACCAAAGCTGCAAAAAGCATCCCACCTTAGCTACTGGGCTCCAAAAAGTAGGTTTATATACCAGGGATGGGTCCCGATCCCACTGCCTGCCTGGGGGCCCCCTAAACAGTTCAAACTAAACAACTGTCTTGTCTATCCAGAGGGCCTAGTCCAGTACCATGGAGGCCCCCCTCAGCTATTGGTCCACAGTTCATGCATTTCCACAAGTTTAGCTGGCCATCTCTGTGCATTTTCCTATCATGATCTTGCCCATTGCTCATAGAATCTCTCCTTTCTCTCATTGATTGGACTCCCGGAGCTCGGCTTGGTGCTTGGCTGTGGATCTCTGCATCTGCTTCCATCAGTCACTGAATGAGGGCNCTATGATGACAGTTGCAAGCATTGATGATCTGATACCTNCATAAACTTTTCATTAATATCCTATACCTTTTTAAGCTTCCTGTGACGGTACACGAATGAAATGACTGTTTACCTCTCTCCTGACCAATGTTCTAAACATAAGGAATGATAGTTGGAGAAGATATCATTGTTGTCACAAATCCANTGTGGTTTGTTGTTATTACATCATGGGTACAGAAATCGGAAAGCCCAGAGATGTAACAATGAGAAAGCTTGCCTCCTACCAAACTGCACTGGGTGATCTTCCAGAATGTCCCAGGTTCCATACTTACCACGTAACAGTTTGCTTAAGGGTCCAATACCATTTTAATATGGCCCATTCTGATTTTTACTGGAAAGGCAAACTGTGCTATTTCAGCTTTGTCCATAGTTACATCAATTAAAATATGTATTTTCTTGGCAATGATGCCCATGTTCAAGGAAAACATCTCCATGTGGATCTATCAAACTGAGTAGAAAATTCTGTGCAGGCATTATTGATTCCTGCACTGCTGTTGTCTTTTATCCTTGCATCTGGAGTACTTTTATAATGTTCTGATTTCCTACCCGCAGAGATATGTAATTATTTCTAATTTCCTGTAGTTCATAAATTTTTCCAAATGATTAAATAGTACCCGGAGTTTTTTTTCAATTAATAAATTTTTAAAATTAATATTTTTATTGACAATAGCAAGTGCAAAAGGAAATTAAACAATGTGGAATATGCTACTGCAGACATTTTCTTTTCTCTGTGTTTTGAGCAAGTGTCTGTCTCACAGTTTACCTAGAGAAGGTTTGAACTCTCAGGCTCCTCCCGCAGAAATCTTCTAAGTGTTAGAATTACCCAACATACTATCANGTCTAGTAACTAACTTTTTAGTGTATGTATAGCTCAAGATTTGTGAGGTCCTAGCCCTCAAGTCAAGTAAAGAGGGTATCTGGAGGCTGGAATGCTAAAGATACTACAAAGAGGAACTGGAAGCAGATGGGACATACTTTATCCACCGGCACATGGGCTGGCAGGCGTGCTGACATTAGCAAGCTCAGAGATATAATCTTACACACACAGGCTGCACACAGACGGATGCAGACACAAAGACAGAGTGGTACACAGACATCACAAAGAGAGGTGAATAGAGAAGTTTGGTAATTACAAAACAGCAATGACAAGGATGTTTATTTCACAAAGGTATTGCTTTTCAGAAATAGTTTTAATACAGAGTATGCTATGTCAGTCAGCTTTAGCTGACATAGATTTCCTTAAATATCCAGTGTTAGCCATGTGTGGCCCATTCTTGGTATACATATAAGTACTGTGTTATCTACACTTTAGTTGGTCCTTATAGCTTTCTGGTTCCTCCAAAGCAATTTTACCCATTGTATGTGTGTGTGTTTCTTGAAATCTAATATGCTGTTTGAAATAATATATAATTTTATTAAACTTATTAAATGCGTTCTTCAAATAGTAGTGGTTCTTTCCAATTCTGACAACTCAAAGAAGCTGTTGGAAGCACATCTAATAGCTGTAAGTGGTTTCACGTGGGGATGTATTTTTCCTTGAAATTCTGTCTGTTGGGAAAGTAAGAATAAAACCATTTCCATTTGTTTTCCACAAAATAATATGAATAATTAACATATGAGGTGTGTTTTTCCAATAATGAGTAGGCTCAGTGATACAACAAATAACCTTTCATCAAGAACTGAGAAAAGGTGAATTTTCAAAGAGGTGATTTTTTTCAAATTCTGATTCCTTGTATTCCATATTAAGATAACCAAATGAGGAGAAAAAAATTTATCAACATTTTATCAAAAAAATGTTGAAATGATAATCCCAAGAATATGGTGTGGTCACCAGAGGTTGAAGGTGGGGGAACTGGGAGATGTCAGCAAAGCATATGAATTACATAATATGACAACTTTCATTAATCATATTGTAACTTGAAATTTGCTAAGTTTGTCCTTAAGAGTTGATGCCTTGTTGGAGTGAGTGTGGTCTTGTTGGAGGAAGTGCATCACTGTGGAGGAGGGCTTTGAGGCTTCATATATGCTCAAGCCATGCCCAGTGAGACAGACCATTTCCTGTTGCCTGCAAGTCAAGATATAGGACATTCAGATATTTCTCCACACCATGTGTGCCTGCACACTGCCATACTCTCAGCTGCCAACATTCCTGCTATGATGATAATGAACTAAACCTCTTTAAATGTAAGCCCCCCCAATCAAATTGTTTTCCTTCATAAGAAAAAACAACAACAACAAAAATTGATGCACATAGAAAGTTACAGAGCCATGCAGAAGAGGAGACAGGAAGTGGGTAAGAAATAGATGGGATAGAGGACACCATGGAAACAAGGCCTACTAAACAGAATCTATGCACATGTAAACTCACAGATATTAAGGCAGCATGCACAGGGCCTGTTAGAATCTTTAATCACTTTTGTTCTGCTCAGATTTTAATTGGTAAGGCCGTCTCTTCAAGTGCTGTGACTGAAATGTAGAAACTGTCTTTGACGTAAAGCACAGACTGCTCAGTTGGGGATAGCCACAGAATAACAGATATACGCCTGGCCTTCTATGCTTATCTCCTTACTTCGCCATCTGCTTGCTTCTGCATAAAGAATGGATATGTATGGATATCAACGGGACAAGGATTAGAGCAACAGAGGTATTCTTCTAGAAGTTCTTAGTGTTGTTTGTTTTTACTATGTTGATTTCCACATCCTTAAGAAATGCCTAGAAATGTCTAGTCACCATTCTTTAGCATTCAGTCATCTTGGATACCTGGAAGAGAAAATCACAGCACAGAATATGCCCTTCCACAACACCTCTTCAAAATGAAGGCAATTATCTATTATGATGAGTCTGCACCCTGAAGCATGAGGGATCATCTCCTGAGAAGCAACCTGTGATCTAAAGCAAGAAGGACTTCTTTGAACCACCTTGAAAGGAACAGCAAATCACATCTTCATCAGGACTACATTTTTATGCATATTTCATGATCACAATACCCCAGTTTTTCCTCTACTTAAAGGAGAAGCTCCTGTCAGTACCTGAAGCTGAACTTGGGTTACTACAAACTTTTATTTGTCTTTGTCCCAAATGCACATTAACTAAATCTCTTTTCTCTGCTTTTCATTATTTTTTTCCTCTTTAGAGTGTAATGGGCTGAATGACTAAGTTGGGCATTCTAGACATTGCTAGAACTGGAATTTTTTGCCCTAAAACTATGGTTATGATTTTAGTTTACTGTTTAGATGTCATTAAATGATATTAATCATTTGACTGCTGATGAAATTAAATGAAACTAAATAAAAAAATTAAATAAACATCACATTTCTAAAGCTTATTTCCTACACTGAGATTCACACAATTCAAACACAAAAAATACTGAAAATGTCAATAATCATCATTTAAATTATTAATATATATATATATATGACTGTATGCATTTAATACATTCTGGACCATACATCACATTGAACATTTTAAAAGTGCAAAACAATATTCATATGTGAATATTTATATATGTGTGGGGTGTTTGTATTTACTTATGCTATGATTTGTCCGTGGTGGGTTGATGGGATAGTGGTAAGCATAGGTGCCTTCTAATAATTTTTCCATAAAAACAAGTGTTAACCAAAATAATCTTGGAATTTCATTTACTATAGTTATGTTAATTTTTCAAATGCATTTAGGATATTTCTTCTGTCAGCATACTGTGTTCAGTAAATATCAACTAATGGTAAGGAGCAAATCTGTGACTTCTAAATGTGAGTACATGTGGCAGGTTGTTCTCTAAATGAGTCCTTAATTTGTGCTATGGTCTTTTGTGTCACTTTGAAAGGACTAATCATCCGTTTTTCCTCTATTTTGTGATCTTTATTTCCATTTGAAAATATATCTCNTTGTCACAGTCTTAAGACTTGAGTGTTTATTAGAGATCATTGCACTACTGGGGAGTAATCATATCTCAGAGAAGATATGAGCATGGTTTTCTCAGCCTTGATTACATTGCATTGTGTTTTTTTTTAATTAATATCTGTACACTGTGATCAATGAACCTTTTTTTAAAGAAAATATTTCTTGTAAAACAAATTGCATTTAAATTGTTTTGTGGAATCTTTGTGATAATACATTATAAATTAAGAAAACTATCACTGCTTGTATATAATGATACTGAAATTCTGATAAATATTATCTTCTTGAATCAGATAAGAAAAATAGGAAATGAGAGTTCTCCTTTGGGTTCTCAAATGCTGCAGGATCATTTTTCAGGTCAGAGATTGATCTAATCACACAAACTAAACCTAACTGTTCAATAGTAANAAAGAGAAGACAATCAGGACAGTAGGGCCTCAAGCAACTAGAATATTTTCCAGCACAGCTGGATGTCCTTTATCTCCAGGTGTGATACCTGAACACAATGTTCAGAATTTCCTTTTATATTGAGTAAATACATGAAATATTNCCATCTGTTGGATGAGAAAAATAAATATCCTAAACACATAAAATCTGTCCTATGCTCTCTCTGACTTTTAAGTTGAGATATGACCATTTTCATCAATCAAGAGCAGATGCTTCAAATACTTTCAGAACATGTAAGCAGCCTCAATAAAAAAAAATGCGTCTATTTTACACATAACAAAACCACATGTACTTCTGGATTCCAAACTTCAGTTCTGATTATAGTTTTGAAAACTTTTTTATCTCAAGTCACAAGAAGAGAGACTGAAGTAATTTTAAGAATGATGCTGGATGAGCATTCCTGTATATGAATTGAAATCTAGACTAACTCAGCCTTAGAATGGCTTTGATTTAGGCACTGTCTTAAGGACAAATAGAACCTGTCTCANATAAGTTGAATCAGAAACCATATAGCAAGATCAAACACAGACAAAAGTTTGTATTCTCTTCATCTAAACTCTGTCACTATACTATCACGGCCCTTGATTTCAAAAAGGGGAGAGATTTTATTTGACACATTAAAATGTCTCAACATTATAATCTCTTCAGGAGGTTTTTCACAAAATATACATTNGTAATGTGTTGACTATGCTTTTTTATGACTTTGAGATCTTGTGGTGTATTTATTTTTAGCTTACTATAATATATATATATATATACATACATATATTGAAATCATTTTCTTTTTCATTTATTTTTATCAGATACAATATATCCCAACCACAGTCTTTCCTCCCTTTACTCCTCTGAGTAGCCCCCGGCCCTACCTCCTCTCTCTTTCCCAGATCCATGACTCCTCCATTTCCCTGTCAAAAAGAGCAGGCCTACCAGGAATATCAACCAAATACGATATGCAATAAGAATAGGCACAAACCCTCATTTCAAAAATGGATGAGGAAACTAAGCAGGAGAAAAGGGGTCCTAAGANCAAGTAAGAAAGAGACACCCCACTCCCACTGTTAGGAGTCCCACAGAAACTTAAAGCTAAAAACTACAGTAGGTATGCAGAGGGCTGGCTGCAGATCCATACATCCTCTGTGATTGTCAGTTCAGTCTCACTGTGACCCTATGTGCCTTGCTTAGTTGATTCTGTGGGCAGTTTTCCTCTTGTGTCCTCAACCCCTCTGGCTNCTACAATCCTTCCTCCCCTCTTCAGGAAGAGTTCCCTGAGCTCTGCCTAATGTCTAGCTGTGGGTCTCTGCTTCTGCTCCCATCAGCTGCTTGAGGAAACCTCTGTGATGATGGTTGGGATAATAACTAATCTGTGATTATAGCAGAATATCTTTAGAAATCATTTCACTGATTTTTTTTTTCTTGGTCAGTTGTGTTTGTTTCTACACTAGGTCTATGAGACAACCAGCTTCCAGCTTCTAGCCATCCACGTAGTGTTGGGCATGGGTTGCCTCTCCTGGCTTGGCCCTCAAATTAGACCGGCTCTTGGTTGGTTATTTTATGACTATGTTCTTTTAGCAGAACAGTAGAAATTGGTTTTATGTTAGATCTCTGGGCTGTCTAGTCTCAGGTTCTAAGCTGTCTAGTCGGCAGAATGGCTTCCTNTACCCAAAGATGCTATCACAAAGGAGTGGAGGCTCAATGTATAAACTAAGTTGACTTCTCTCTGTTGAATGAGTTATGTAGGTGTTGTCTTCAGCCCCCCAAAAAGATCTTANNAANAGTTTGTGGAGAGCAACCTGTAGTCTTGCCTATAGCCTGAGTTGTTTGNGGATTTCAATGGGGTCCCTTTGGCCAACATGTCAGANAGATGTAACCCAATCCCAGTAAAGGAAACCTCATTTTGTGACAAGAGATGGTCAGTTGTGTCTCTTTCTCCCCTGTTATTTGTCAATTTTATTTAAATCTTTATCCTACNTGTGTATCTATTAGAAAGTTTCCACTTTATTAGGTTTCCACAGCCCCTCAAATGGTCCTTAATTTTAGCTGTCTCTCTCCATTTTCCCTCCCTCCTAACCTACTTCCTTCCTTCCGTACACTTGATCATCACATCAGACACTATCTTATGTGTCTATAACTATATCTTCTTTTACTATTTTCAGGGAAATCCATCTGTCTCTCCTAGACACTTACTATATGTATAATCTCTCTGGTTCAATAAGTTGTAGCTTGTTTATANCTAGTATCCACATATAAGTGCATACATATCATATTTGCCTTTCTATGTATGTGTTGTCTCACTNGGATGATTTTTTTTCCAGTTCCATACATATTACTGAAAATTTTGTTATTTTTTTAATGGCTGAGTAATGTTCTATTCTGTAAATGTACATTTTCTTTATCCATTAATCTGTTGAGAGACATTAAGAGACATCGATGTTAAAATTTTCTGAAATTTATAAATAGAACAGCAATGAATATTGGTGAGTAAGTATCTTTGCTGTCAGACNGAGCTTGAGTTGTGTTAAGATCAAACCTTTATTCTCGAGAGTGGTAGAGCTAGGTCTTGAGGTAGATCATTTCCCACTGTCCAGAATTAGCACCACATTGATTTCCATAGTGGCTCAACAAGTTTTCAGTACCAACAGCAATGGGTGAGCATTTTCTTTACTCTGCATCCTCCCTACCATGAGCAGTCATTTGTTTTATTGTTCTTATTCATTCTGATAGGTGTAAGATAAAATGACAAAGTACTTTGATTTGCATTTCCTTGATGACTAAGGATTTTTGAACATTCATTGTTTCTCAGCTATTTGTTTTTTTCATCTTTTGATATCTCTTTTAAGACCTGTACACTATTTTTATTTGGGTTATTTGTTTTCTTGGTATCTATTTTCTTGAGTTCTTTATATATTGTGGACATTAACCTTCTATCACATGTTTAGTTGGAAAAAGAAAAAAAATAAAACAGAATTTTCCATTCTGTCTGCTATTGCCTTGTCTGAATGACTGTGTCCTTTGTCATGGAGAAAAACTCAGTTTTATGAGGTCCTAATTATTAATTGTTGATCTTAGTCCCAATACTAATGGTGTTCTGTTTAGAGAGTCTTTACTTTTGCCANCAAGTTCAAGGATATACACCACTTTTCCCCCTTGGGTTCAGTGTATCTAGTCAAATTGAGGTCTTTGATCTATTTAGTGTTGGGTTTTGTGCAGGGGGAGAAGTATGAGTTTATGTGGAATCTTCTACATGGAATCATCCAGTTTGAAAGAGACAATTTCCTAAGATTTTGTCTTTCTTTTCAGTGTGTATTTCTGGTTTCTTTATCAAAAACCAGGTAACCATAGGTGTGGATTTATGTTTGGGTCTTCAATGCAAACCCATTGATCAGTATGTCTATGTCTGCTTTTGTGCCAATACCATGAGACTGCTGGTTCTTTTCTTCTTCTTCCTTCTTCTTC
>LZPO01044873.1:17035-27056 GCA_001675575.1 Neotoma lepida | reverse complement strand
GTAAGCTTTCCAGTTCATGTTCATTATTTTAAGTTTCTGTAGAGCAAATAATATTGGTCAGAATTGTCTGAAAGCTAGAATCCTAAATGACACATTTTTTTTTAAAGATTTTTTTTATTATATGTAGTGTTCTGCCTGTATGCATGCATTCAGGCCAGAAGAGGGCACCAGAGCTTATTACAGATGGTTGAGAGCCACCATGTGGGTGCTGGGAATTGAATTCAGGACCTTTGGAAGAACAACCAGTGCTCTTAACCTCTGAGCCATCTCTCCAGCCCCACTACATTATTTAATAAATATAATTATTTAAAAAATAAATCAAACTCAAAGTGAGACTAGAAGCTGATGAAATAAATAGGGTTGATGTTAATTAGGTCACACATTTTGATTGGCTGTGATTTTCATTAGTGGACTCTATCTGTTGCAAAGNGAAGTTTTNTTCAGGAAGAATGTAGTTTTCTGTGAGATTGTGTTGCCTAGCAATGTCATAAACTCCACCAATGAAGTGAAGTTTCAACCCAACACAAAGAACTACAAGCAGCTAAGGAAAGCTGGCAATGAGTAATATGGCCTTTCCAGGGGAGAACGAACTAATTGGTTGTCCGTTGTCAAATAGTCAGCCCCGAAAACGTGCAAAAACAGGTAATGCAATATGGACTGAACAGATTATCTAGGAATATATATGTGTATACATATGTGCATATACATAAATGCATGTAATAACAATTACTGAAAAACAGCATCCAAGAATTTGAAGGACAAAAGGGAAGGGTGTTGTCATATACTGTTTTGTCTCCCCACAGTCTGACCTTATTTCTTGCTATCACAGTGCCTCAGTGCCTGCATTTCATTAAAGAATCCCAAAGCAGAGGAACACAATGTAAAATTAGTTAATCTTCTGGAGAGCCTTNGCTCTCACTGAAAGAATCACTTCGTGCATATGAGGTGTTACCTAACATTCTTGCTATTTTTTTCTGTACGTTAAAGTATTGGCCAGAGATTTTCTCTTTTTTAATTAAAAATTACCCTAATGTATGTTCAAAAAGTGATATAAATAAACATAAAATTCAATCTATAGTATGGAATGTGGAAAATATTTACTACAAGGCTTACCTATGCTCATTTAGAAAAAAACTTTATTTAATACTAAGAAGACCTCAGGAAAACAGTAACAGATAGCCAGAACAATATGAAAGATAGGAGTATATGAAGACAGTTTATTTCACCGATTCTTGTGACTGAATGGGGAACTTTAAAAATATATGTGATATGCCAAAATCTTTAAACTGTCATTTCAGGGAAAATGTGTAAATAAGCACCTCAAGGAATAAATTCATCTCATTTTCATGGAGTTATGATACAAGAAAAACAAAAGATTTTAATTACCAGTGGAGGTTATCAAATTATGACATTAATTGAATTTTCAGTTGCCTTATATGAAAGTTAAAACACAAATAACAAGGGAGCAAAATATAATAATTAAAATAGAGATTGTACAGAGGATATAGGCATGGGCAACCAGCCNATGTTNTCAAAAATCTATTGAGTTTTTGCTCTCCAAAGACCACTCCACATGTTCTGGGAATGNGGCCTCTATCTCATTTTAGGAATTGTAACGATTTTGCAAAGACAGTGATTACCTTCAATGGGAAGATTAATGTCTTCATTTCTCACATTTTCCCAATTTTTCTTTGAAGATAATCATCCACAGAGGCCAAATTATGCAGTATGAATTACAATTAAGATGAAATATGATGTGTTGTTTTGATATGTGCTAAAATTAGGAGAGCCTCAAATAGCCTAACCACAAGGTCTGCTCCCTNTGGTACATGTGGGGGAGACCTCATCCCTAAACTACACTCCTCTGAAAGGGGCCAANCAAACTTCCTGCTTACCCTGAGCAGTGAACTTCAGTTTTCTGCAAGCCTGTTCATCANAAAGGCAACCCCCTTCCTCCCCGCCCTCATACTGTATGGTAGGATTGTCTGATAATTACAATGCCTGCTTTATGCAGATCTTTATTGCTCACTCTGATCTTTCCCCAACTATTTATTTAAGTCAGTTTATAAAACACTGGATTTCTTGAGTACCACCTCTATGTAGGCAAGCATGCTGTGCATGGCATTTTACTTTTCTAGGATATGGCTGCTAAACAAAACAAAAAACAAAACAAATCTGTCAATATCATCTTCATAATTTCAGCAGTCATGCTTAGTTATTTCTATTAACTGGAAAATAAATTAATTTCTCATAAACACGTAGAAGATGAAATGATTAAAACACCATTGAATACGACAAATCCAAGATGAGCATTAAACCAAATAAATAGAAAGATAGGCTTTTGTTTATTTGTTTTTCATTGGCAAACTTACAACGACATGCTTTCAAGTATTTTTTCAGGCATTCCAATCTTAAATTGATGTTTAGACTATTGNGTGTAAGTTCAAGATGTTATTAATATGCCACATTGCTAGATGCTCTAATTTTAAAAACAGTATTCAATAGTTACTAATGGGGAATGTATGACAGAAGATACATATGGTCATTGTTTATAAGAGAAAATAATTATTCTCAATACTGTAGGCTGGCTAATTTTTTTTTTTTTTTTTTTTTTTTTTTGGTTTTTCGAGACAGGGTTTCTCTGTGTAGCTTTGCATCTTTCTTGGAACTCACTTGGTAGCCCAGGCTGGCCTCGAACTCACAGAGATCCGCCTGCCTCTGCCTCCTGAGTGCTGGGATTAAAGGCGTGCACCACCACCGCCCGGCTAAGGCTGGCTAATTTTAAGCTAACTTCTAGTAGCTAGATTCATTTGGGAAGAGGGACATTCAAGAAAGTGCTTCAATAAGTTCACGATGTTCACAAGCATGTGAGGCAGTTTCNTCCTTTTTTAAAATAAATTTATTTATTTATTTTACATCGTTTCCCCTCCCTCCTCTCCTCCCACTCCCTTCCACCACCTCCTTCTGTTCCCATCCTCAATCCACTCTTCCTCCATTTAGGAAAGAACAGGTCTCTCAGGTGTATCAACAAAACATGGCACATTTGAAAATCTGTCAATGTATTCCAGCATATAAACAAACTGAAAGAAATAAAACCACATGATCGACTCATTAGATACTGAAAAATCCTTTGACAAAATCCAACACCCCTCCATGATAAAAGTCTTGGAGAGATTAGGGATACATGGGAAATACCTAATCCTAATAAAAGCCNTATACAGCAAGACAAATGCCAGCATCATGTTACATGGGGAGAAACTGAAAGTAATTCCACTAAAATCAGGAACAAGACAAGATTGTNCACCCTCTCCATAGCTATTCCATATAGTACTTGGAGTTCGAGCAAGAGCNATAAGACAAAGTAAATCAAGGGGACACAAACTGGAAAAGAAGCCAATGTATGATTATTTGTAGATTATATGATAGTATATATAAGTGAACCCAAATAATCTAACAGGGAATTCCTATAGCTGATAAAACCTTTAGTCAAGTGGCTGGATACAAGAATAATACAAAAAACTCAGTAGCCCTCCTATACAAAATATAAACAGGCTGACAAAGAAATCAGAGAAACAACACCCTTTAAAATAGCCTCAAATAATATAAAATATATTGGTGTAACTTTAACCAAGCAAGTGAAAGATCTGTATAATGTATGATGATGTATGACAAGGACTTCAAGTCTTTGAAAAAAGAAATTGAAGAAGGTATCAGAAGATAGAATGATCTTCCATGCTCATGGATTGGTAGATTTAACAAAGTAAAAATGGCCATCTTACCAAAAGTAATCTACAGAGTCAATGAAATCTCCATTAGAAGCCCAACACAATTCTTTACAGACCTTGAAAGCACAATACTCAACTTCATATGGAAAAACAAAAACCCAGAATAGCTAAACACTATCCTGCGAGGCATTTTCCTAATTAGTGATTGATAAGAGAGGGTGTTGCTATAGTTAGGCTGGTAGTCCCGTGTGCAGTAAGAAAGAAGATGGCATAAGTCAAGAGGAACCAGTCAGTGAGCAGCAACCAATCCTTGATGACCTCTGGGCCTACTCCTACTTCAAGTTCCTGCCATGATTTGCTACCCATGCTTCTCCCAATGACGGTTTTATAAGCTGTAAAGTGAATAAACTCTTTCCTCTCCAAGTTATTGTTGGTAATTGTGCTTTATCATATCAAAAGAAACTCTAAGATGCTATGAAATTATAAATCAGTTATTTCCCATAGAAGCCTGTCTCCTCAAAGCATTAATTATAATATAGGTGATAGATAAAACATCTTTGAAAAGGTTTTTCTTTTTCCTTGCTTCCCTCTATGGAAGACATAAATGACTCCACCATGAAAGCAGTTTCCTGAGTTCCATAAGAAAGGATCCCTAGATCCAATCCATCTAGCAGGAGGTAAACTTCAAAGAGGGAATAGTAACAGTAGCTTTAATTGACAATCAAACTGGGACTTCAAATTGTATGAGCTGCAAAGATTTTGTTGGCTGCTAATTGTTTGTGGCATACTCATGACTAAAATATGAGAAGAGTTTCTTAAATCCCTATGAGATCACTGCAATCAAACTCATGCCATTCTTTTGTTGGACAGAGATTAGTCTAAGTCAATTAATATAACAGCCAAGGAGCCTTTTCCAACTTATGTAGACACCAGTGATAGGATTTTGATATGAAAATGCAGTCAAGTAGTATAGAAGTCAATTCTAAAGCATATACTACATGTCAAATAAACATTTCCAAATAATATGAAACTTCCAACTGTCAAGGACAAATGCCATATTGATTAATGAGGGCAAAGCATGTGACATCTGCTTGTCACCTTTGTGTTCGGGAAAAGAGTAAAAGACAGAACTCATTTTCTCAGAATCCTACTCCTGTGTAGAGCGAATCTTAAACGGTCTTATTAATTGAAAACACCAGGCCAGGTATTGGGATAAATTCTGAAAGGTCAGATGTGGTGATAATTTATCTGTGTTTCCTAATAAAGTTTATCTGAGGGTCAGAGGAAAAATGGGGCCGCCAGCCACCAGTAGTAAACAATAGCCATGCAAGTTAGCACACGCCCTTAATCCATTTGGTTCTCTGTGACTCCAAGGTCANATGGGGAACTAGCAGTAGGAGGTGGTGGCACANGCCTTTAATCCCAGTATCAACCTTAGAGTTCTGAAGATCCATGCAGACAAGACAGGAAGTGATGTAGCTTGGGAAGATGGGAAATTAGTTAACAGATGGACAGGCATAAAAAAGCCAGGTTAGACCGGAAGTCTCTCCCTTTGCTCCGCTTCACTCCTGGGAAGTAGAGGCAGCGTTGGTGAGTGGTGGCTTGCTCCTAATTCCTCTGATCTCTGTCAGATTTTCACCCTTATTTCTTGTTCCGCGTGTTTATTAATAAGACTGGTTAGAAGTTCTTCTTACAGTCAGAGAAACAGAACAAGCCACAGCCAACTTCCTCACCTTGCCAACTCCTCAGCTGATCTTGTTTCCTCAGACTGCAGGCTTCTGAGTCCTCACCCAAATGAATCTCAGCTCAACTGCTGCTCAAAGCCTGAATATACCCTTCTGCTTCCAGCCATTACTTCTTGGGATTAAAGGTGTGTGCCACCATGTCTGGCTGTTTCCAGTGTGGCCTTGAACTCACAGAGCTCTGGATGGATCTCTGCCTCTGGAATGCTAGGATTAAAGGCATGTGCCACCACTGCCTAATCTCTATGTTTAATCTAGTGGCTGTTCTGTTCTCTGACCCCAGATAAGTTTTATTAGGGTACACAATATTTGGGGGACACAATATAATCACTACACTCCTGTATCTAGATAAGAAAACTTGGGGAAATCTCTCTGACCTTCCCTAGATGCGGGTCATGATATTTACATACGGAAGCTGTGCCTTCCATATATCCAAANTGAAGAAACATTTTGAATCATGAAGACCAACATTTGTAAAGAAGAACTATAGCAAACAGTTTTGTTAAATTTACCCTTACTTGTGGCCCTGTGGTTATACTTTCTTCAATCAGTTGTATTCTTCAAATTTCAATTTCCCTATATCTTCCCTATACTACAGAGGCTTCAGAATGACAGAAGCTTACATAAATAAACTGTGCTTGCTTCTCTTATAAACTGCCNTTTTTAATTATTGAATTATCAATGAACTTAGGAAAGATTAAAAAAAGATAATTGTTTTCTCTAGAATCAGCTTTAAGGCAAATTCAGAAATAAGTGTAAATGAACAGGGAAACCAAAAATAAGATTCTACCTGAACAGAAATAAAACTTAAGCAAAGCCTTTTCAATTAAATCCCCAGAAAGTATTGAATACCCATATGGAAAAAAAAAGCTATGTAAGCATAATCACTGACCCCTATGTATGAAATAAAATACTAATCTATGTTAGATTTTAGATAAAATGGTAACAAATTAAAAAGACATCATAATTTAAAGTAGTACATAAAAAGTTCCCCTCATAAATACAAGGATTTAAATATTTTAAAAATCTCTAACGATAAAATAGTNCATTCCTTTATATATATTAAATTTGGAGTTTCTTCTAAAACAACAACAACAAAATCATGTAAAACTTGTACAGTACACCACAATTTGTAAAACAATGATACTGAAGCTATAAATTTCACATTTGCAATTCACAGAAAGACAGTGATAAGTGAGCTAGAGAAATAAAGTAAAATCATAAAATATAAGAGTAAGAATAAATTCTCTAGTCTTACTACAACTTGACATGNCATGTTTTATTGATATCCATAGGAGGCCTGTCCTTTGCTGTATAGAAATGGAGGAGTGGATGTGGGGGCAGAGGGGAGGTGGAGGAGTGGGGCTAGGAGCAGAGGAGGGAGAGGAAACTGCATCTTGGATGTAAATAATAATAGTAATAATACTGAATAAACTCTCAGTTATAAGGTTATGTGCTTAGCCAACAAACACCAGAATAAGTTCAAAGTAGTTTCTCATCACTGTCTTGAAAAATTAAAACTGACAAATACAACTAACAATATACAGAAAGTAGTCTAATTTAAAGATTAACTACTGGTAGTAGGTTTTTGTTGTTGTTGATGATGGTATTTTTTAGCTGTTGTTTTGAAAAATATTTGACCATAGCAATTGAAACTTAACATTTCAACCATAAATGTAAAGAATAGCCATACTAAATTCAGCCATAGTAAGTTTTAAATAAAAGCAATTTAGTTTTCAAACAAAATAAAATAACTTAAGTAAAGCATAAGAAATTATATTAGAAAAAAGTTTACTTATGAGCTACAAATAACATTGATGGATCTTTTTATGAGATGAGTATGTTGAACAAATTCGTAGAGCAATTGATTCCATATTCCTTGTAAAAAGAAATGCATTTATAGCATTAGAGTTGTCATATGTGAGACCAAGTAGATGATAGATGCTCAGGGCATTTTTGAAGGGACAGTTTGGCCAAATATTGCAATTTTTATAAATATTAATTATTTGTTATTTATAAATTATTAATCGCCACTTTTAGTAGCTTTATACTTTACATTTGTGTGTTATGTTACTATATAGCTCATAAAAAACAAAACAAAACATATTGTGTTTTAATTGNTAAATGGTATATGTACTGTGGTCTAAATATTTATGTGCATCAGCCCTTATTCAAATGTTGAAATGTAATCAGCAGTGTGACAGTATCAATAAGTGATATTTTATCTTGAACATGGTACACTTTCATACATGCAGGGAAGACATTCATACACATAAAATAAATGAATCTTTAAAGGCCAACTAATATTTGGTTGTTTTCCTTCAAATAACATATTTTTTATTTATGGATTATAAATATTAATGCATATATAGAGATNTGTAAGCATATATATGATAAAACATAAAAATTTCATTATACACTATGTGTATATGTATGTACATTTTCCTTGTCTATTCCTATGTTGCATGTTGTGGACACTTAGAGTGGATACCTAGTTGACTATTGCTATTTGAGTGCTCAAATAAGCACTAATATCAATAGTTAACTAGGTACAAGTATTTCTGTATGTTGATGTGAAGCTTTTTAGCAAAAAGGAATTGTCGTAGGTATGAATGTTTTCAGATATTTCAGATGTTTTGAGGAAACAAATGAAGATAGTCATCCTAAGCAAATCAGACTAACCATGGTAAGATAAGCATAAGATTTTCTATGTGGTATTAGATTTTTCTACGTATGTATAAGACCATGCATGTGTAGTCAACATGTAAATAAAAGGAAACCTGAGTAGGGTAGCTAAAGACCTGACAGTAGTGAGACAAAGTGGGACGGGAGCAGGATATGGTGACAGGAAAAATGTTCAAAGTACATTGTTTGAAGAATATGTCCTGATATAACCCAGAATTATGAACTTTGAACACAGAGAGTATGAAGCCAGGTGATGATTATATTAGGAGGGTGGAGTCCTGAACATGATTGATATCCTGATGAAAGAGGCTCTCTATCTTATTTGCTTCTTTTATCCTGTAAGATCACCTGGAAATGTCTCCCTCCAATATTCTGTAATTGTGGGCTTTCTTTGCTATTGAATTTCCCTGCTACCAGATCTATGAGAAAAATACANTTTCCTGTTTACAAACCAATCTTTGACATTTTGTTCTAGGAAATGGGAATTAAGACAGCACTGAAAGGCTTAAAAGCACATCCAGTGCATATCCAGCTTCACTCACAAGTCAAAAAAAACACTACCGTTTTCTGAGACTCAGCTTTAGCAATGGATAGTTTATCCTTCGTTAAGACAACGATTACTTTTTATCATCTGTCATATGCCTATATAACATTAATCATGGACATTGGAGGGAAAGTGTCGTACTCTGACTTAAGTTTTGACAATATTGTGATAAGTAGCAACTGGGAGGGGACTGAGCTTATTTTTAGATTACAGGTTACAGTCCACCTTCAAGAGAAACCAAGGAATTCCAGGCAGGAGCTGTCAGCGGACACTATGAAGGAACGTCGCTTACTGGCTGGTTCCCTCTGACTTGCTCAGCTACCTCTCTATACTATTTCCTTTTCTTTTGTGTTAAAAAAATGACCAAAAGCAATGTACAGGAAAGTNAATTTAATTGCATGTAAGATTCCAGAGGAATCANATTCCATTATGGCAGAGAATCATGTCAGCAAGTGGAGGGTACTGCAGCAGGAGCAGGAAGCTGAAAACTCAATCTTTAAATCCAAGCATGCCTCAGAGATAGCAAACAGGAAGCAGAGNAAGGTCTTAAGCTCTCTAAGACAGCCCAGGGTGAACATAATTGCTCCAGCAAGGGCACGTCTCCTAAACATTCCAAGCAATGCCCTTTAACCGGAGAACAGTATTCAAATAATAGATAATATAGAGGACATTTCTCATATAAACCACCATACTTTATTTTTTTTTAAATGAGAGTATAATATTATCACACTATTGTCCATGGGGACCCACAGAGACACCATAGTGAGGGCTTGCTTATTCCATTTTGAGTCAAGGTCAGAGAGTCCGAGCTTGTTTTGCTCTGTTAAGACTGCATAACAGAACATTTTGCCAAAGGTGTGTTTACCAGGTGTNTTGAGTACTAAGGAGGTGTTTACACTTGTTTTTACTTTGAACCATGATGTTATTTAAAGGGGGGGTTCTTTTGCCCCCCTGCTTGCTTTGGATATAAAAAGGCTGTGAATAATAAACTCAGGGTGGTATTGACCCAGAGCCTTCCCGATGCTATTCTGTGTCTCTGTCTTTTTCTTTTTTATCTACATCTCTATTTTTCACATCTATTATTTCTCAATCCACACTCCCCTATACCAAGGACTGTCCAAAGGTCAGGTTGGACTCAACAATCTTCCCCTCCCTCTCTGCCCTTCAAAGCCTTCAATATACTCCTTGATTTCTTTCAAATTCATTGACCCTTCTTTTCACTAAATGCTTCACACACACACACACACACATATATATATACATGTATATACAAAGACATTTCTAAATAAAATCAATTCAGTCTATAACATGTTTATATATATATA
>LZPO01044872.1:51927-69757 GCA_001675575.1 Neotoma lepida | reverse complement strand
GATTCACTGTTAAAAAGATAAGAAAAGTCCCCAGTCCCTCTATAGACTGCATTTGCAGTTTCAAGTTTACTGCATTTTTTGGTTTAAAGTTTTATTGAGATGCTGAGGGATATCAATCAAATTTTTACCTTCAATCTTCAAGTCAAATATGTAAGGCTCAAACTTAACAGAGATAAAAGTTGTAAAATCCTAATCTTAAAAAAGCTACTAACTTGTATACTTGTAAGCACATTAAAGTTNGACAAGCTCTTCTCTGAAGTGTCTTCCAATTCCAAATGTGAGTGTTTCACATGCACTGAAAATCTGTCACTCTACAGGGACTCAGTCAGGGGCATTGAGTAATTCATTGAGTGACAAGCTTTATTGAGTCTCTTGTATGTGTTTTCAAGGTTAAGCTAAAGCAAGTAACTAAACACCTCCCTCCCTATCACTTTACATCTCTGTGTCCCCTACAGAGGTCCCTAACCCCAGTCCCAGGGCCGCCATTTCTATCTATCTGTGTGCTAAATGGGGGTAAGAAAAGTCTCTTATCCCAGTGACCCAGACCCTGTCCCACTCCACATCTGACTAAACTTTGAGATTTAGGAAGTAACAGTGAAGGGACACAATAGGGATCCAAGCAGAGGAGGGAGAGGCTGGGGACAGGGCTCTCAGCACTGCTAGGCCAGGGCAGAGAGGTTCTCCAGGTAGGTCAGAGCCTGGAGATGCTAGATACCATTCTCAGGAGAACACAGGCTCAGAAATTCTTCTGTCCTCAAGAAAATTAAACCCTGACAATGAACATTTGTGACCAGATCCACCACACAGCAGCTGTGGCTCCTCAGAATCTTCCAGAAGCGGCTGTGTGAGAGACAAAGTTGGATCTCCTGAGCACCGAGACAGTGGTGGGTAGGTCAGAGATGGAGACTGAGTCTGGAGGGTGCTCTGGGACCTGGGAAGGTAGACCACTTGGGTTTCTTGTGACCTTGGCTGGCCACCCTGGACTCTGGTGGGAAAGATCAAGGTCCCTGTCTCCCNGCCCTCCCCAAAAAAGGGGTGCAGGCGCACTGAAGGACCTAATGGTCACCAGAAAAGGAGCTGAATAAAGAGACCCATTCCCANCACTTTGCCTGTCTGTTCTCACAGGGACTTGTCTTAGCACATAGCCACATGGAATTGCAAGGACACTCTTCCCTGTCACACAGGGAAACATCACCTAATAGCTGCTCCAGCATAGTCCCTTCCTCCCGGTAGGCAAGAACTGCAGCCAGGGTGGAAATCAGGGACTATGCACCAGGTGGAGTGCAATTCTCAAGAGCCTTACAGCCAGGAAAGCGGCCAGTGGTCCTCACTCTTTCACCCTCCAGGGTGGCCTGCTCTGGACACTGAGTTTCTCCTCTGCCCACAAGCTAGTGCTCAGGACATCTTCACCTATGTGAACACATCAAGCAGGCGCGTCAGATTAACTAAGCAAAGGGGGGCATATCCAGATTCAAGCCCCAGAAATGTCCTGCAAGAACTGCCCTTGGTTTCTATACCACCAACCCTGTCATTTTCCACATTGCCCCTGACTGGGTCTCACTGTCAAACCTCCTTCTCCACACACCAGTGTCCACACAGAGCCTCCTGGCTCTCAACACGAACCTCTCCATGCTTCATGAAGACAGCACATGTTGTCTTTTCCCCAACACAGCCCACAAGATGACCACCTGCAGCCTCCTCACACGCTAGGGCCACCACTGTCAGTCCTTCCCTGAGGATGCCTACTCTCCTGGGCTGTGGCTTCTTCCTTCACCCCAAAGCCAACACTATGGTGTGCTGAAGTTCCTCAGCCCTTCGTCCATNCTCACCCCTGCACATCTCCTGCTCTCCAACACACCCTCTTCTCACCTGTAAACAATGGACCCAATGATATGGATAAATCCCAAACTCCACAGCATCTTTCCCCTGCCACCCACCACACAACCATAGGCTGTGAGGATACGGGGACTTGTTCAGGTTTGAACATGCTTATTTAGGCCTTGGCACACGCTCCACCACTGAGTTACGACCGTAGCCTTCATACTGCCAACATTGAGCAACCTTGCTCTGCCCACCACAACTCTCAAGATCATCTTATCATTTTGTATGTGTGCACTTGTTCCTGTGCATGTGTGTGTACACCTCCGTGTGTGTGAACCAGTTCTGTTTTTTTAGAGAACCCTGATGAATACAGACTGGTACCAGGAATGGGATCCTGTAACTTGGGATGGAGATACTCGGAAAGATGCTACTGAGATGGGGGACTTTGAAACCTCAGGTTCTCAAGGGTTTATTTCACTTGAGGAAGCAGACTCTCTCATCCTTTGGAGACAATGCATCCCCACACTCACTCACTGCAATATTGCCCTCTCCGATTTTGCTGAGGAAATTAATTCTTTATTAAACCAGCAGTGACTTCCCCTGAAGGAAATGCCAGGCAAGACAATACTGATGCCCCTCAGGGTCCACCTATAGTTGCCTCTGGACCTATAACCAGACTTAAGGCACAGCAGGCTCCTAGAGGGGAAATAGAAAGTGTAGTCCATGAGGAGATGCACTACAACACTAATGAGCTTAATGAGTTTGCTAATTCATTCAAGCAAAAGTCTGGGGAAAACCTGTATGGGAATGGATGGTAAGGGTGGGGGATGACTGTAAATGGAACTCCATCAAGCTGAGTTTATCAATATGGGCCACAGGAATTCTAGCTTTAATATGGTTAAAGTCAAAACAACAGTTCTTTGAAAGGGTCCAAAGTTTGACTGGTTGGCTGAAGTATTCGTCATAGGATGGCCTACTGAAAAGAGTTGGAGACACCTCATATCCCTTGGCTTAGTGTTAAAGCTCAGGAGAAATTGCAGTGCTAAGGTGGGTTTGCTATGTAAGCCTAATCCTCTACAACTGGAAGGCCCAGAAGCCACGCCCCTCACTAAATCTACAAGATCCAAAATGGTGAGGGGGGCACCAACACGTTTGAAGAGCTCTGTCCTTCTTTTCCTTGTGCCGGACCTTGGGAGGGAGATGCTGCAGCTCTCTTGGATGAACCACGCGTGATGAGATTAACGGGGACCCGATAGAGTAGGCGTTTCCATCTTCTGGTGGCTTTGTCCATTTCTCCCTTCAGTGTTCTGAAGTTGTAGAGGTCTTTCACTTCCCTGGTTAGGTTCATCCCAAGGTAATTTTTGAGGCTGTTGTGAATGGTATTGTTTTCTTATTTCATTCTCTGTGTGTACGTTCTGGGTATACAGGAAGGCTACTGGTTTGGTGTTAATTTTGTAACCTACTATTGCTGAGCATGTTTGTAAGCTGCCAGAGTTTTCTGTCGTCTTTAAGGTGTATAACATCTACAAATGAGGACTTTGGCCTCTTCCTTTCCTATCTGTATCCCTTGTATCACCATCTTATTGCTGTCTTACTGCTCTGACTAAGACTTCAACTATTACATTGAATGGGAGTGGAGAGAGTGGACATCCTTGTCTTGCCCTGGTTTTAGTAGGAAGGCTTCAAGTTTTTCCTCCACACGGCACGATGTTGGCTGCTGGATTGTTGTATAGGCCTTAATTGTGTTGAGCTGTTCTTGCCTCCATAGTCTCTCTGGGACTTTGATGCTTGTCTGCAGTTAATGGGCTCAAGGTCTTGCAAAATAAAATGGATGAGTCTTGTTGGGCTCAGTGGCACACCCCTGGGATCAAACAAGTCTGTTCTTCCCAGACCATCCCAAGCAACATCAGCAAAATTCTCGTCTTTTCTGAAAGTGATATTTCCAAAAGATCATGTTACACAAACAAGTCAGACACGAAGGAGCACTGTTTAAATGCCATTTCAATGTGGTCATGAAGAGACAACTGTGATTAATGGTGCTGAGAATTCAAACTCAGGGGTGGAATTAACTGAGAAGGAACTTGGTAGAGGAAGAAATATTTTACAACCTACTCAGGGGGCTNTTCCATGAATGCACACATTTACCCAAACCAACTTGTGACCAGGTGTGGTGATGTGCTAGCTGTAATTTCAGCTACTCAGTAGGCCGATGGGAGACGGTTCCTTGAGGCCAGTAATTTGAGACCATGCTAAGCAACAAAGACAGACNCCCTACATCAATACAAAAAATAGTCAAATTATAAAGATTATGGATATAATTCAGTGATATAGTGCTTGTCCAGTTTTTGTAAGGCACGGGGATCTAGACCAAGCTCACACACAAGCATGCATGCATGCACGTGCACACACACTAATTAATAAGTAATTATTGTTTATGAAAATGTGGAATGCATACACAATGGGGTATTATTCAGGCAAAGGAAGGAAATCAAGTCATTTGCAGAGGACCGGCTGGAACTAGAGAACATCACGTTAAACAAAATAAGCCATACTTAGACGAGTCTCATAAGTTTTTTCTCATATACAGAACTTAGGGGGCGGGAGGGAATGAGAGGGAAGGGGACCAGCAGCGACATGGAGGGGTAAAGGGGGGAACAGGAAGGATAGAGGGTAATACAGGAGGGTGAGTTCATCAAAGTGCATTCCATGCACGTATGATTATAATCCACTACTTTATATAAAGCACAATAATCTTAGCATGGGGAAAGACTTAGATAGACATGTCTCCAGAGACGTACAAATAGCTAGTCGGTACAGGAGATGGCACTGCATATCATCAGTCGTTATGAAAATGTCAAGGGAACCTTCCTGGAATATGCACTAGGTCACCAATGCGAGCGGAAGAGAGGTGATGTCACCAGTGGACTGAACCCAGGAGAGGTCCTGAGAGGTTTTCATGCCGGGTCCAATTTGTATTCTCACTTTACACTCTAAAACCACAAGGTGGGGCAGGCAAGTAAGATTTTACCGAATCACGTGTGGCAGTCAGCAGGTGGTTAAGGGGAACGGCCATTGTTTCGGTTATTCCTCCAGGTCATTCCTTTTCAGGTAGCCAGCGAAGGCACGCTTGGCAAATAGGCAGTACAGGCAGTGCTTCAAGGAAATCGATAAATCGGGACCCAACAATTGGTCTTTTCTACTTAAAAAACACAAATCAGACTCAAATGAGACCCCCACTCCACACCTAACAAGGTTGCTTCAACAAACAACTCAATGACAATCATGGTGGGATGTGGAAAAGGTGCACTCCTTGGGCATGACTTAAGGGAATCTGAAACGTGAGCCACTGTAAGAAACACTACTGAGCTCCTAACAGCTGAACACGGCGACTCAGCACTCCCACTGTGGAAAATACACTCAAAATTGCACTAGAGCTTTATGTGCAAGCTGGATACTTACAGACTCCTGGTCACAGCAGTGTCCCCCACAATAAGCACAAAGTGGAGATAGCCCAAGCATTCATCACCAGGTGAATAGAGAAGTGTACACACATTTCAAGATGAATCAGCCATAAAAGACAGAATTCTCGGGGCCTACTGAGATGGCTCACTAAGTAAAAGTGCCTATCTCCAAGCCTGGTGCCCTGGATTTGATCCTGGGGACCCACATGCTGAAACTAAAGAGCACTGTGGCAGCCCCACTCACCTACTCCTCTGCCAAATAAATACAATTGAAAAAAAAAAACCACAAGACCAAGTTCAGATGCAGGCCATAAGTTGAATATATGTAAAAGCACCTGAATGAAATAAGTCAGAAACAAAATGGGATTCATTGTATAATTACAAGTAAATGAAAGTCCAAGGATATACAAAGTCATATAAGGAAAGCAAAGTCCAGGTTTACAGGGCCTGAGGTAGGGCAGCCATAAGNTNTCATTGTTTACTGGCAACAGAAAGCCTGTTGAGATGGCAGATTTTAGAAATAGTAGTGACAGGGAGACAACACTCTAATGTAATTAATACCATTGATTTGTATATCTGAGTTGGTTGAAATACATTTCATGTTATATATGCTATATAACTTCTTCTACAGACTTTAGGGAAGACTTAAAAACACCCACCCACCTGCCCAGACAATCTTCAGATCCCTCATGAATGATATCATCAGCTGACTGAGTCCATAAAGCCAAGCTGGTCCCCTTCTCTTCATATATATATATGAAAGACACATCCCCAGATTTTTCTTTGAACCCCCAGGGTCACAAGGCTCCTCTGATACTGCTCATCCCTCTAGTTCTACAGCTCTGGACCAGCAATCTCAAAACAGCTAGTATAATCTCCCAAGACTTTTCTGGCACAGACTGGAGCCCAGCAGTGAAGGGACACCACAGTGAGGAGGGTCAGGATGACCAGCCTTGCAGCCTGGAGGTCAGAGCCCATCTGTACCAGGCCAGGTTCAGGGCAGCTCTGCTGCAGTCCTTGACACCAGAAGCAGGTCTTCTCATGACATCAAGGGGGTGAATTAGGACACAAATTGACATTCAGCAAGACATGAACTTGGCTTTGTTTCAAGAGGTGGATTCGCAGCCTGGTTCCCATACTTTGACCTAACAAACCACGAGTCCCTCAAAGGGGCCTCCTCTGCTCTTCCTTTTCTTCCCCTGAGCTGTGCACTCCATTAGCTTCAAGCATCACCCACAGGGAGAGATTGCAGGAAAGTCACCTGAGCAGAGGACTGACCGAGGTTGCCCATAAGGTCAGAGAGAGGATGAGCAAACCTGAGACTCAGCTCAGCCAATACACAGAGAGGGTCTCTCTGCACCTTCTACTGAGGTAGTAGAGCCTAGTTCTACCAAATTCCCCACCATCATGCTCTCCCATTCCTGGTATATCCAGGTCACCTCCTCTTGCATTTTCAGGACATGAATCTCTTTCTGTTCCTAAATTTCTGTCCAGGAACATAAACCAATCTGATGACAGATAAAGGACTGGTCTCCCAAACCAGTCATGATTCTGATAGCCCATTTGTCTGCCCTAGAGCCATCCCCTAACACCTTCCTGCTGAGAGTTAGCCCTACTGTCCCAGAGCACTAGATGACACTAGATGAGAAGACCAGGTGACCTGTTGGGTTTCTGTGTCACAAAGGAAACACACCCTTAGTGTGGGGCTCCAAGGCCTCCCTCTGTGATGAAGACAGGCCCCAGGCCAAGGACACAGCAGAGGTCAGTGCCGGGGTGGACAGTTGACAAGGACTCCCATCAGTCTGTGGGGCATGGGGAACTGNGAGGAAAGGAAGCAGAGCTNAATGGGTAGGTACAGGGAAGAGTCCTAACAACAGGCCCTGTCACCAGCCCATGTGACCCTGAAAGGTCCAGCCCCATAATGAGCTCAGTTCAGAGAGACAAAGGACAACAGAACTGACATNNNACCATCAGNCTTTGGAAGAAGTTCTGAAGCCTGAGCTCTTTTTCCACAGAGGCAGGACAAAGCAGACAACAGACCATGGAGCCCCCCTCAGCCCTTCTCCCAACATGGGTCCCTTGGCAGGGGCTCTTGCTTACAGGTGAGGAGAACAACTTGGGAGTGAGCAGGAACATGAATAGACTAGCTGTGCCATGTCTAGCGCAGCTCCNGGGATGGACCAGACTGGGATGGAGAGGGANTGAAGAAAAGGCAGATGGACACACAGACACACAGGAAACTGGGATCAGGTGGACTGGGATCTCTGGTGGAGGAACCCCAGCACCCAGGAGCACAGTGTGTGTATTATATAGGAACGGAGAAGAGGGGCTGTTGCACACAGCTCAACAAGGAGGCGGGATTTGTGGAGAACTGTTGCATCCAGGCAACAGTAATCTAGGAGCAGTCTCTTTAGGGGAGCAATCTTCAGGCCATAAATATCCCTAGGGGGGAGAGAGCTATGGTGGACATTTTCTGCATACAATGTCAATATTCCCATTTAGTTCCCCCACCCCACCCCAGGAAGGATGTGCCACCCTTCTGAGCCTGAAGTTATGCTGTGCTTAACAAGGTCGTGCCATGTCGACAGCACACATTCACTCAGGGCTTTCTCTGCTCCCTACATGGCTGGAGTGTCATGGAGAATATAGGATCCTAGGAAGGGACAAAGGGCTTCTTCCTAGTCCCCGAGGGGAAAGGACCAATAGAGAGACANGTGGCTCAGCAACAGNAAGTGCTCAAGACCGGAACTGGTGAGGAGAGGAAAGACTCCACTGTCTCTATTCCAGNTTAATCTCCAGTGGCCTCTATAATCTCAAGGCTGATTCTCACAAAGTGTCAGGCTGTAGAGGGTAAAGTCCTTGTGCACACAGATGAACACTGGGGGAGCTGGGAAAAGTTAAACAGGCATGCGTATCTCTTCAAAGGAAGGAGACCTGTCTTCCTCCTGATGCTGGGAAAGGATGGAGTTTATGACCTGGTGATCTTTGCTATCTGTAGGGCCAGGCTTCAACCAAATCCCCCAGAATGTTGTGTTTGTTTATCCAAGACTTTTCTCCCTAAGTCTTGAGCATTGTTTCTCAGTCCATAAAACCATCCTTGTGAGAGATGTCACTTGTATTTTACAGCAGCCTAAGTGACTTCTGAGTTATCTTAGGGCAAGGCCAATGCTGGCTCCCACAGGCCTTATGTTTACCTCAGTCAAGCTCCCCAGATTTTTATCTTGAGCATTTTTCTGAGTCAACAGAACCCATCTTTATGGAAGAAGTCATATGTGCTTTGTAAAAGGTTTCAATGTAAACATGCCTTAATTTCATTGTACACTTGGGACTGAGTTAATTGTCATCAGGAGAGTTTTCTTTCAAAATTGTGCTGTGCTTAAATACGGCTAAAATAAACTATCTGGTGTCAGACTCCAGAAGTTTGGCCCAGCACCAGCTAACTAAGTCAGGCTGAACTGAGTTTCATTCTTAACTCGCCTGGATTGTTTCCCTGCCAGCTGTGATGCTTGCAGGGATGCCCACACAAGGTAACTCAAAACAAAAACAAAAAAAAAATTCCTGGACCAGTAAATACTGTCCATGGTTACAAAGTTAAACTCTCAACATACAGGGTCCCGGGAACATGTCTTCTTTCCTACACAGGTGTCTGAGCCTATTATCGACACTGGGGTGACAGCTGGATCAAATCAATCCCCATCCTCATAGAGACATGATCCTAGACAGGAAGATAGACCACCAAAGGCATCGAGAAAGTGAGCTCCGTGATTGGCAAAAGCCATGGGCAGACAGAGCAGGGAAAGGTCAGAAAGGAGACCTAGAGCAGCATCCCACAAGGCAGAGTCCTGAAAACCTGACTGGGGTGACGAGGGCATGAAATTGGACAGACACACAGACACATGCACAGAAAAACTGGGATCAGGTGGGCCATGTGCTCTGATGGAGATGTACCAACAGAGGCCTAGAAACTCTGAGTGCTTATTTTATACATCTGAACTGAGGAGGCAAGTTTATCGTGTACAGCAGGACAAGGAGGCAGGTGGGTTGGTTAATCTCAGCAGGAGGAAGAGTATCAGGCTGTAGATATCCAGGAGGAGGAAGCCATGGTTGATAGTGTCTACATACATACACTGGCTTCAGCTAAGGGTCAATCATTTGGAACATCCACATATGGACCAAAAGATTTTGCCATCCCTGAGCCTACCCCCAGAAAGGTATTGCCATTCCCATGGGTCTGGGGCACTGGGGTCCTTGACATGACTGCAGTCATGTCAATAATACACTTTACTCAAGGACTTCATCCACTCCCCACCATCTTGGTCAGTAGAAGAGGTGAGTATGTGTCTAAGGACAGAGAGGAGTGAATGAGTGAAGACACCTAGGAAAAAAGTTCTACTGCACAGAAGAGGGAGAAGGTAAGACAGCTGAGGGAATAGAGATCATGCTGTTGACCTCAACAGTGGCAGGGGTGGAGGGAAACACACACACACACACAACACATACATAAATACACACACACCACACACATAGCACACACACCTCACACACACACTGCACACATGCACATTCATATACACACATCACACATACCACACATATAGTACACATATACATATACATACTCCACACACCACACATATACATACCATATATACACACCACACACATACTATACACACACATACACACATCACCCACCACACACAGCACAACACACAAACATATGCATACACACACACATACACACACACGTGAGAGAACACATACGTGTTGAACTGAGACACCTATTCATGACACAGGTCCACATATTGGTGTCCTTCTCTCTCCTTCCTCATAGCCTCACTTTTAACCATATGGAACACGCCCACTGCTGCTGAACCCACCATTGAGTCAGTGCCACCTGCTGTCCTTGAAGGAAAGAACGTCCTTCTACTCGCTCACAATCTGCCAGACAACCTTTCAGCCTATTACTGGTTCAAAGGGAAAGAGCCACTGGACAAAGATCTAATTATAATGCATGAAATAAAATCTCAAGAAACTAAACAAGGAAAGCTATACAGTGGCAGAGAGACACTATACTCTAATGGATCCTTGATGTTACAGAATGTCACCTTGAAGCAATCTGGAATCTACAACCTAAATATCCATTCTGCAGAGTCTGACCAAAAATCAATGTTTGTGGAAGTCTCCGTATACTGTAAGTGATTCCCTGTGGTCTCTAGCAGCTGAGTGGGGCTCACTGCATTTCACACACACACACACACACACACACACACACACACACACACAGGCTTTCAGTCCAGACCGTGCCTATGTCTTCTCAGCATCACGGTCACTTACTAGGCTTTGAGCACTTAGTGGAGACACACATAGTGAAAACAGACTTGAAAAGAGGAGACTCCTTCCCCTGCATCCACGCTGTGGAGAGCAGGCTAGTGTGAAGGGGAAGTCTGCCCACACCTGGTCCCTGTCCCAGTGACCATGGCTCTAAGGAAGATCCTGAGGATTCAGTCAATGACTGGCTAAGGGACCTGGGTCCTCACAAAGGAGGTCTTTTTACCAAGATCAGGTGCCTGTGAGCACCGTGAGGGTCGTCTACAGACAAATAGTAGTCCCCACCACAGCCACCCTGCTGAAAGGAAACAGAGTGTGGGGAAATGCAGCTGCTGAATCTGGGCCACACAGGGCATGAGTGCTGGGCAGAGGATAGGATGTCTGCCGACAACACAGTCCTCGTCTATGACTAGGTTTCTTCTGAGGCACCTGTAGAGCTGCTGGGTCAGATGCTTTCCTCATAGACAGGAAGCTTGGGAGAGAAACTGTTGTGTGGGTTAGAGTGCACACACAATCCTTTTTATTCTGCAGTAGAATCACAAGAATCAGGAGAATGTCTTGGCCATCTCCTCCAGGCACATGCTAGCTTACTCTACTTAAAATCATGTATCTCTTTGATTGATGGGTGGGGGAGGGGCTCCCTTTAGAGGATAAAAGAATCAGCAGTTCTTTCTCCCTCTCCACTGGACCCTGGAGCCAGGACAGGGCCCAAAGAATAGACAACTCCTAATAGTTATGTGATAAAGAATCAGGGAACGCCAAGCAAGATGGCATTATCCTTCAATCCCAGCACTTGAAAGGCCAGGATAGGAAGACTGCCAAAAGCTCTAGACCAGCTCAGACTCTACTGAGGAGTGAGCAGTGAATGAGTGAATGAACCTGCAAGCTTTTTAGATGCTGCAATGTGTATAGAGTCTAGAGCTCTGGACACACCCACTCTGTCCACACAGGAGGCAGATCATGTGCCATTCCTGTGAACAGCTGCTCCTAAGGCCATTTCAGGAGTTGAGTTCTAGTTCAGAGTTTCTGGTTTGTTCCTGAGGTAGCTGTAGAGCTTGTGGTCTGTGGGGGCTTAGAAGTCCCTGTGAAACCCCTCAATCTCTCTGCTAATTGCCCATCACTTTCCTCTCTTATTACAAGTGGGACTATACCTCCCTTGTGTACCAGGCTTTTTCTTTTGGGTCACCAATCAGCTCCCAAATCATTACACAGAGACTTATTATTAGTTATGAATGCTTGGCCTTATCTTAGCTCTTATTTTAATCTGTTTCTCTTTATCTACATTTTGCCTCCAGGCTTTTTACCTTCTTTCTTTCCTACTTTCTTGCTATCTCTATGTCTAGCTGACTGGCTTCTGCCTGGCTTCTTGCCCTGGGAATGTCCTTCATTCTCTCCTCCTCCTCTTATTCTTCTTTCTCTCTCTAGCCTAGATTTCTCCTCCTATTTATTCTCTCTGCCCACCAGCCCCACCTATCCTTTCTCTGCCTAGCTATTGGCTGTTCAGCTCTTTATCAGATCCATCAGGTTCCTTAGGCAGACAAGTTGAAACAGATGCAACACCTCTGTACATAATTAAACACACACCCTTACATCATTAAACAAATGCAGCATAAACACAAGCAACAAACCATGACACAGTTAAAATAATATTCTGCAGCATAAACAAGTGTAACACATCTTTGCCTAGTTAAAATAATATTCCACAACACCCTTGCCCAGCTTGCTTCTCTTTTACCTTCCCACAGTAGTGGCTGATTGTCCAGTTCCCTTCCTATGAACACCTGCAACCAGATCCTCACTGTGGACCTGGAAAACAGCAGAGCAGAAACTTCTATAAGGCTCCACCACTAGCCAGAGGTCTAGCTGCCTGTGTCTGACCCATGTGATAGAAGCCACACACAGGGCAGAGAAATCACTTCCATTCACTATAGTGATTTACAATATACTGATTATTTACAGGGAGACTGAGGCTGCAAGCCACAAAGCTCCTGGCCACTTACCAATATGTCACTGCTTCCTAGAACCTTCAAGAGGGAGCTGTTTCAACCAGGGCTGGCTTGGGCTAACCCACTTCCACATGCAACTGTTTTCTAAGGCTATCCCTATGATAACAAAGTGAGTTACACTGTGACAAGCCAAAGCTATTGTCAACTCAAATCTANGAGTGTGCTGGCAATATGCCCCAGCTGGGAGAATTTGATACAGCTGGAGTTGTGGCTTATGGGGTCAAAAGTAAATGGATAAAGCCATTTCACGTGCATTTATTGGCTCCTGTCCACTTTGCCTTGCCACTCTCCAGAGTAGCTTCGGACATCCACTCTTTGGAACTTACTAATACAACATGGTACTTTTCTACATTTAACGTAACAGACAAGGCAGACTTCCCTGTGCGCAGTTCTGTCCCTGCAGCAGGATTCACAGATCCCTCTACAGGAGAACCACATGTGACCCTGAAGGACTTCAGACTTTGGCCTAAGACTTAACTACACTCTAGAGAGCCATTCCTCTTAGAACCAGAAGCATGGCTCTGTCTGTCCCCTTCACTCAGACGCTGGGGTCCAGGATGACCACTGAGCCAATATGAGGCTTGCTTCAAGTCTTCTGTGTGAGATTTCTGATCATGCCTCCAGTGCTCAGGATAGACTGTGGTACTGTAGGAATTTAGTAGAATCATTGTGTCTAGGGTAAATGTTAGAACAAAATAATTGATTTTCACTGTATCTAGGGTTAAACATCAAAATGAACAGTTGTTTTCTACAAGTAATTTGACCTTGAAGAAATCACTGTGGAAACTGGTTGTTTTCTGTTCTCTATAGAGTTGTTTTTCAGAAGGAGTTTTACAGCCTTTGCATGACTTTTGTCACAAGACGTCCTGGCACACCTGTCGGTCTTGCATTATTGGGTACTGCAAACAGTACACAATAAGGACTAAAGTGGCAAGCGTTGATGTTCTCCTTCAGGAAACATATAGATTAGAACAAGGACTTTGGTATGAACAACTTGATTTACCCCACTTCCAAAAAAAACTTTGTATAACAATCAGTAAATACACCTTTGCATGGCTGTTCGGGGTTCAGCTCACAGAAACTTCCTCCCTGCCGCCAGAGAACCTAAAATTCATCTTGGAGTGACCCTCTTTCTTTAACCAACCCATGCAACACAGAACTCCTGGCACTGGGGGCTTCACAGAGTTTAAGCACAACGGGATGTCCCATGGTGGCTCACCATAACAACCTTGAAAAGCAAAGCCTCCGAGGACTCATGCTCAGGCTGAGCCGTGGAGAGCAACACAGCTGGAAGGAGCCAAGCACCCCATGGCCTAAGTAAGGTCAGGCGGTGGGGACCAGGAGAGCCAGGCGGGGCTGCTGCTATAGTTCCTGGATCAGTCCACAAGCAAACACTGCAGCTCAGTTCACAAGTGAGAAAGCCAGTGCTCCTCCCACACCCAGTGCAGGTGACCCCAGGGGCTGAGTCACCAGAGCCTCAGGCATCTGTCTGTGGTGACACAGGCCCACCCTTATAGAGAGAGCACTATTCCAGGTATCCAATACCACACAGATCATTCTTTTCTCTGTTGTCTACACAGCTCAGTTATCCAAACCCTCCATAAGAAGCAATGGGACCACAGCCGTGGAAGGGCAAGACACTGTTGAATTAACATGTGACCCTCCCTTCCTGAAAACAACCTACATGTGGCGGCTAAATGGTAAGGAACTTCCAGGTGACAACAACGTCAGCCTGTCCCGGGGTAACACAACTCTCACTTTACTCAAGGTCTCCAGGCATTTCAAAGGACGCTATGAGTGTGAAGTCCAGAACCCACTGGGTGCCTTTCGGAGTAACCCATTCACTCTGGATGTTTTCTGTGAGTAACTTCTATTTCTCTCTCACTCCAGCTGCTCAATACACATCCAATGCTTGGGTCCATGACACGGATTCTTGCCCCTGAACCAGATTGCCAACGCCATCTGCTCCAGGCACATCCTGGCAGGCCAAGCCTTAGACAGATGGCGGAGGGATGGCTCCCTTCTGGAGAGGCTTGGGGTCACTCTGAGTGACAGAAATCAGGGCAGGCCACATGTTTAAGGTTTTAATTCACAGGGTTTGTGTGGGATACTCCGTGTGTGCTTTTGGAATGTTAGAAAGAGAGGGACCCAAGCCCTTTGAGACAATCGCTTTACAACGGATCTAATTGACAGCCCTGCTTCAGACATTTGTAAAGAAAGAAAGGTTGTCACCTGACTCAGGATCTTTCTTTATCCTTTCATGGCATCATGTGTCTTTCTCTTTCCTCCAGACGGCCCAGATACCCCACAAATATTTCCCCCAGACAAATACTTTGAGGAAGGGAAAAACCTGTGGCTATCCTGCCAGGCAACTTCGCACCCCAAAGCACAGTATTCCTGGAACGTCAATGGAGAACACTGGAGTTCTAGACAAGATGTCTTTATCCACAAGGTCAACATGAGTAATAGTGGATTATATACCTGCCACGTCAACAACCCAACAACTGGCCGAAATGATTTCAAAGTCAAAGAAATTACAATAGTTGGTAAGTGGCTTCTTGTAACATCAGGACCAATCTCTGGGGTACAGTCTGGTTTTCTGTAAAGATCAGGGAGGAAGGAACTCCATAGTCCGTGTCCACAGTTGCAAGCAAACCCCAGTCCTCCCCTAAACTGTGCCTTGATCCAGGAGACACCCCAGTCCTCCCCCTAAGGAGCCTTACCAGGAGACACTCTCTTCCCCTGAATACACTGACTTCTTTCTGTTTACTTGGAGTTCAGCATGAATTGGAGAAGAGGGGAGCTCTAAATTCCACAAGCCTCAGGCAGTGTTAGTGCTGCTCAGGGAAGAGGTAGGGCCTCTGTCTGCTAATCCTTCATCCTCCATGTCTTCTCATCCTTCACACTCTTCATAATCTACAAGAAAGCACCCATATGAGGAACATGCTCACACTGGTTTTTTTTTTCCCCACTTTGGGATGGAAACACTTTGCCCAACAGAAAGATGGTAGACAGGAGTTCACAACTCTTCCCAGTTCTGCTCCTGCCCTAGTGACTGGCTCTGTTTTGACTCCATCTAGAGTAGGACAGGATGGGTGGAGAATTATCCTGAAAAGGCCTATCCTGAATCTGGATAAAGTCTGAAGCCAATCAATGCCAGAACCTCCCTGGGGGCAGGAGAACGAGAATTAGAAAAAGTGAGCTTTGAGGTAGATGTCTCCAAGCAGGTCCTAGCTCTGAGGATGTACTATGGGAGGTTGTGGACTCTAGTAAATATGGTACACCAGTAAATGTGGTTCACTGTGGGATCGCCATTTGGGAGGGAAAGGAAATATGGAAGAGTCCAGTGAGATGGCTCATCCAATAAAGTGTTTGCCATTGCAAAGAGGTGGAAACAAATTCAGATCCCCAACACCTACATAAAGGCAGATAAGGCAGCATTTGGAACCCCAAGCTTGGTGAGGGAAGAATAGACAGTATCCTCCTCGCCCTAGCCCATTGGCCCATTCTGAGACATGACCAACAGACTAGATTGGAGAATTCCCAGGGTAGAAGAATCTAAGACACAAACTAAAAGCCCAGTAAAACTCTTCAATGGAATTCCACCAGAAAATTCCCCAGAGCCAGGGAAAGAAGTTGACACTGGAGCAGAAGAGGCATTTTGAATCACAAAGAGAAATGACCACAAATGGACTTCCCCATGATACATTATGCCTAAAATTCTAAGGCTATAAAACAAAGAAAAATTACAAAAAGCTGCAAGGGAAAAAAATGTTCACTCAAGTGAATAAGTGAACAAGACCCCTCAACAGAAACCCTGAAAGCCAGGAAAACATTGAATACATTTCAAAACCTGAAAGTAAATAATCTACAGACAAGATCACTATATTCAGCAAAGTGGTCTTTTAAAATCAATGGAGAATGGCTAGGGAGGTGACTCAGGCATTAGGAGCATCTGCTGCTCTTGCAGAGGACCTAGGTNTGGCTCCCAGCACCGACCTGGTGGTTTACAACCACCTGTAATTCCAGTTCTAAAAGATCTAACGCCCTCTTCTGACCTCTGTGGGCATGAGGCACACACATGGTGCACATAAATACATGCAACACAAACATTCACACACATTTTTAAAAAATAACAGATAAAATAAAATCCATGGAGAAGTAAAACTCTTCCTAGACAAGCACAAATGACATCAATTCCTGGCCATTTGGTGCTGCAGACAATACTAAAAGGAACCAGACATACCAGAGAAGGAGTAAGTCTCAACCATGACAGCACTGGGAAGAACATATTTCATGAGAATAATCAATGAGCAAAGGATAATTATGAAATATTCAGCCATGTCCAACTCAGCAAATGAGTAAATTCCCAATCTAAATAGAAAAGAAAGAAAAGAATAATTGATATTCTGACCAACAAGGAAAATAAAATATCAAGTTTACAAACACCAGCCAAGTAACCTCACCCATAGCTCCAGGAAAACGGCCCCAATGATCTTCTTGAAAGAGGACTAGCTGATTGTATTTTTAAAATGCACACACACATGCACATGTACACATATGTGCACACAATACACACACATACACACCTTCATGAACACACATACACATGCACATGCACTCACACACGTTCACACACATGACAATCCAATCTATATCTATATGAATCATACATCACTGACAAACAGACGTGTGTACACACACATACACATTTATACACACACACAGGTGCACACACATGACAATCCAACTATTATATGTAAGAATCATACCTCACTGGCAAATACAAACACGCACTGAAAGTGAATATATGAAAGTCAACATACCAAGAAGGAGCCAAAAACAAGGAGTTGCTATACCTGTATAAAGTAGATTTCCAGGCAAAATTACCCTTCAGAGATAACGTACCAACAAAGGGAATGATCCATCAAGAATTTTAAGTAAGCCAGATGGTGGTAGTGCACACCTTTAATCCCACCCAGCACTTGGAAGGCAGAGGCAGGATGCACAACCCCTACTGAGGCTTCCGGTAACTGCCCCGCCTACCTAGGACCTGGGGTGGGCCGAGATGGGAGCCTTTAAGACTGGAGATCTGTCTGTGCTGGCTCTCTTGGTTCCTGGATCCTGGACGCTGGATGGTGGACCAAGCAGAGTTCTCCAGAGAACACTGCTGGACTGCACCTCACCTCTCCTGGACCCTGTGACCAACCC
>LZPO01044872.1:25306-36949 GCA_001675575.1 Neotoma lepida | reverse complement strand
CTTCCCCAGGATCACACACCATGCTCAGCGAGCTTCCCCAGGATCACACACCATGCTCAGCGAGCTTCCCCAGGTGCCCATGTGAAATAGCTTTACTCTGATTCCTTCTTCCTTCTTTTGACATCCTTCCACGACAGATCAACCATCAAAGAGAAATTTCCCCATGTCGGTCTCGGTTGCTGCTACCTTGGCTGTTGAAGTTCTGGCTGGGCTAGCTATCCTAGGAGGCCTGGCGTACTTCGTGTTTTTCAAGAAACTTAACCAGTATGGTGACATTTCCTCTTCTACTTCCTCCCTGGTTGGGAATGGAAAAGATTTTCTTCACCTCTGTCTGTCTCTGGATTTCTTCTTGCCTTTCCTAAGTGCTGGCTTCTCACTAACTAGTGGGGTCCTTAAATCCCTGCCTTCCCACTCTCTAAAGCCCACTCTCTGCTGCTCATGGCCATTCCCATTCCCATATGGCTGAGAACAAAAGACTCATTGTATTTCTCTGTCTTCCAGCCAGGAAAAAAGGCACCACAAAGAAAAACATAAGAAGAAGCAAAAGGAACAGAAGAAAGAAAAAGCGCAGCAGGAGAGTGCAGAGGTCAGACCAAGAATCCAGAGGGACAATATCAGGGTCTCCTGGGACAAGCAGGGAGAAAAAAGAACCTGCCAGTGGGAGACAAAGGGGGTGTGGGTGTGAAGACAGAATGTTCAGGGAACTGAAAGAAGAGATCTCTGGGACTCAGGATGTCCCACTCAACCGAAGTACCGTCCCCAGCACCAGTTAGGAAAACCACAGATATGATGGGGTAAGAGGATCCAAGGCTGGGAGGGGCCTGGTTAGACTGGAAAAGGAGGCAGCAACAAGAAAGGCAGTGTCAGCCATGGTGTGAATGCACAGCAAGGACACCCAGCAGCTCCCAGGAATCATCAGCTCCCAGGGTCCTTCCCAACTGAGGAACCAAACAACAGTGACAGTGTCTCCCATTTCTCTAGGGCAACAAGGAAGAGCGTGCTCAGTGAGGACAACTGGACACCNTCCACCCACAGTAAGGAAAGACACTGACCTTGGGAATCCAGAAGGTCCCACCACCTGCCCATCCTTCCATGGCATCCTGGACACCAGCCACTGTCTCCTGTCTGACGTACAGAGCAGATCTTCTCTTCCCAGCCTGGGGCTGGCATTCTCTTTGGGCCACCAACCAGCTCCCAAATAAAGACATGGAGACTTCATATTAATTCTGAATGCTCGGCCTTAGCTTAGGCTTGTCCCACTAGCTCCTTTACCTTAATTCAAGCTGTTTCTAGTCATCTATGTTTGCCTCAGGGCTTTTTACCTTTCTTTCATTCTGTATGTCCTACTTTTCTGTTTCCTCCCTGTCTGGCTGGCTGGCTGGCCCCTGGTGTCTCCCTGCCTTCTCTTTCTCTTTCTTTTCTGAGACTAAATTCCTACTACTACTACTACAAATCACAGGTCTTAGATGAGCTTTGCACTTCCATGCTCTGGTGACTCTTCTCTTGCTTCCCCAGGTCACTGCCCCCATGACAACTCTCCTAATGAGGTAAGCACTGCCACTTTCACTGCCTGCTTCCTCTCAGATGTCTCTGGAGAGACTGAGGACTCTTGCAGCCACACTGTGTGTCCTTAGTTCCTCATGCAGCAGACAAGGAGCTGCAGCTCTCTCATCCTTAGCCCCCTCCCCTCCATTCTGCCCACTACAAAAGAGCTTACAGGTGTGGATGAGCTAGCCCCTATGTAGTTCCCAGCACACCCAAAGGAGGAGGGGCCACACCCCTCTCCCTGGTCTCTCCTCCTCTGAAGCTGCTCCGGCCTTCAAAGGAAAGACTCCATTCCAATTAGTCAGAGATGCAGGATCTGGGATCTCGCTCTGTCCCCTCCTCTGCCCAGCNCCCTAGTCCCTTGATGTCTGGCAGATGGATTCAGACAAGACACATCTTATCATGTAAGGAGACTGGCAGGTTTCTTAGAATATGATGGGAGGTGTGCTCAAAAGTGAGGAGGGTGGACATTGGCCAAAGGGCCCACTGCAGATGAAAGGCCCTCAAGGAGCGAGAGTGGACAGTGGCCAGGGACCCCGGGCTGCATGTTAAAGTAGGCTGGGTGCTGTCTTCTAAAGTCTCTGGCACAGACAGCCTTCCTGAGATGTGTTTTCCTATGCAGGACATCCACAGACCATGTGGGTTGACTCTAAAAGAGGGGACTATTGTGTGTCTCTGTTCTTTGCTCGAAAGCTCCTGCCACATAGTAACTTTATAGTCTTCTTAGCAATTGAGACAGTCACTTGAAGAATTTAAGGGCTGGAAATGTAGTCCCATTGCTAGAGTGCTTGCCTGGCTGTTCCTGGCCTAGGTTTGATCCATAGCACCACATAAAGCAGGAACAGTGGAGCACACCTGCAGTCACAGCACTTAGTACCTGGAGAACCTGGGGACTCCCTAGATTGCATGAGAGCCGGTTCACACCAACATACACACACAAACCAGGATTAGGGCAGATGAGATGCTTTACTGTGAAGTGCAGTTTACAAATCTGACACCTGAGTTCAGTCCCCGGAACCCTGAGGTGAAAGGAGAGACCCCTGCTACAAGGTGTCCTCTGAGATANACCCATGTTCTGTCTGTCTATCTGTCTATCTGTCTGTCTGTCTGTCTGTCTGCTTGTCTCTCTGTCTTTGAGACTGACTGTAACAATCATACTTTTCAGGTGGATGGAGCTTCATATTATTTCCTGAAGATCAATGTCCAGCAACCCAAACCTCTAACTTCAGTCACCCCATCTCCACCAGCAACAGCAATGGTCTTCAGAAGTAAACACAGCAATGGGACCTGTCCCATTAGCTGCTGCTCATGTATTCCCAGTCTCCTGGCCCTCACTAGGGGGGAAGGGGAGGAGATTCCCTCAGTGACACAATCCTGCAGCCTCAGCCTTCAGAGTCAGCAGAGAGAAAGGCAGATAATGGACTGGGTGGCTGGTGGCTAGAAGGAAGGGAAGTGTGTCCAGTGTCTGTCTTTCACCACATTTATTATTTTGCCCTTTGACAAAATACAGCAAGTATCAGGGTCACAGGGGAACCACAAGAAAACTGCCTGACAGCAACACACCCACCTCCTGCAGACATTCTCCCTGGCCAGCCCATGGGAACATCACAGAAGCAGAGAGCACCCACCTGACATCCAGAGCGTGCAGAATCTGAGGCCAGAGCCACCACAGGGTTGGTGAGCAGAATCCTCATTTGGATTAGAGCTTTAGAGGAGACATGTGCCTAAGGGCCAGGCTCATGACTCACCTCAGAGCACAGGAAGGCCAGTGCTCTGGACCTTTGCAGGGATGATGTTGATGACTTTGATGTAAAAAGAGGTTTGTGACAGACACTAGGTAACGTGAATGCACAAAGGACAGAGAGGAAAATCATAGTGTAGGCTTCTCATGTCAGATTGGAAGAGTGAGGTTGTGCTAAGTCCCCTTGGCCACTGTGGCCAAGCTTCATAGTCAGGCCCAGTTAGATGGGGCATGGGGGGACATGCTCCACTTTTGGCAGGTAGAGGTGTAAGGACAAGGACAAGCAATTCAGGAGAAAGTAAACAAAAGTGTGTTAAACACCCATCCAATGACATTTCCTTTCCTGATATTTGTTTGTTATTTATTTATTTATTTATTTATTTATTTATTTATTTATTTATTTTACTTTTTGTGAGGGTGTCTCACATAGCCCAGGCTAGCTTCAAACTCAGTACATAATCAAGGATTACTTTGAGCTTCTCATCCTCCTGCATGCATCAGTATTGAACACACTCCTGGGGATCAAATCCAGAGCTTTGTGCACACTATGTAAGCTCTACTTACTGAGTTACACCCCAGCCCTCAAATATTTACATTTAACTATTTGTTGAATCATTTTCAAATTCTCATACCTGAGGCCGTGCACATGTCCAGGTATACACATCCATGCAATCACGCACACCTTGGCTTCTCCTGGGGGGAGATACACGATTTGATCAGCACCAGGAGCAAACACTGGTTACCAATATGGCCCTGAGATGGCAGCTCAGAGTTCTGTGAGAGCTAAGAGGGGTCTTGGGTTTAGCAGAGGAGGTGGACCTGCAGTGAGAAAGCAGGAGTGCAGTCCTGACTCCCTGGAGAAAGGTAACTATTCTCAAGACATTGCCACAACAGGGCAAAACGGAGGGTCCCTGGATAGAGACAGGCTGGTGGTGGCCCAACCGTCAGTTCGTAGTGGTGTAGAGTATGAGATTTGTACCACAGGTGGGTGAGAATGAGACTCATAGTGACATGCAAAGAGAACCTGCAAACTTAAAACCTTCCAAACACAAAACTGAAAAAACGCTCAGGAGCTGAGAGCACTTGCTGCTCTTCCAGAAGACCTGAGTTCAGTTTCCAGCACACACAGCAGGAGGTTCACAGCTGCCTGTAGCTTCATATCCAGGGCTAATGATGCCCTCTTCTGGCTTCCATAGGGACTCTGCACACACATGGCAGACACACACACGCACACACGCACACATGCACACACACACACACACACACACACACAGAGAGAGAGAGAGAGAGACAGACAGACAGAGACACAGACTGAGAGCCAGAGAGAATAAAAGCAAATCTAAAATAAGAGAAAGTAACCTCACATTTCCCATTATGTCCCAGGTTCCCATGAACAAGCCACCACCTTCTCACTGAGCAAGTTCAGGCATTTCCTGGGCTGACCTGCAGCCACAGGGTGTCTGACACTGGTTCCTGTCCCAGTGCTGCCACCTCTTGAAAGATGACTGATAATCAGGACTGTCTTGGGATTTCTATTGCTAGGAAGAGACACCATAACCACGGAAACTCTTACAAAGGAAAACATTTAAAGGGATGGCTTATACCTTAGAGGTTCAGTCCATTATCATCATGGTGGAACATGCTAGCATGCAGGCAGACATGGTGCTGGAGAAGGAGCTGAGAATTCTACATCTTTGATTCACAGGCAACAGGAAGTGCTCTGAGACACTGGGCATGACTTGAGCATAGGATACCTCAAAGCCCACCCCCTACACTGACACTCTTCCTCCAAGAAGGCCACACCTACTAAACAAAGCCACACCTCCTAATAGGGCCACTCCATATAAGCTTAAAGGGACCAATTACATTCAAACTACCACAAGAACTCAGGACCTGAGAGCTTGTCCCACATTGGCCTCCAGACAGCCGGTCACCTTGCTAGGGACAGGGTCAAGATCATGGCCATTATGAACACCTGAAGGTTCTAGAAAAGGTAGTTGGCAACCAGAGCACACAGTGTGATGGGGACAAGTGGTTTATAAAGAGGCCACAGCTTTGGGGGGACGCTGTCCCTGGAAGCTCAGAATAAAGCCAGAGAGCCTTAACCAGAAGCATTGAGCAGGAAGGGGCTCCNTAATGTTGTAGCACAAGGCTGCATTCTCAGAGGAGCCACTCTGCCAATAGACTCATCCTGCAGTACCCAGCAGCCTGGGCATCACCTCCTGGTGACCATCAGCCAGATGCTCCACCACCAGGACCTGCAGCTCCTCAGTCCACCTGCCAAAACTCACCTGCATTCTCCACTGTCTGACTGTGGGAAGATCCCGCTCCTCCTCTGCACTCAATGGTGTGGTGGGACACCCAGCTTCTCATAGAGAACCAAGAATAGGGTCTGCTGAGGGGGAATGTGCAGTACCACACCCCTCTCCTAGGGTGATCCTGAAACCCAGAAGCCATCTGCTCCCTCAGGCCCAGATACCATTTGTCCCATTGGGGCTGTCACATCCTTCTAATCTTCAAGGTGAGGGTGCTACTTCAAGTCCTTGGGAAGACCTTACTCCCACTGTTTAAGATACTGTCTAGAATGTTCCACAGCATCCTCTTCAAGGTCCATACGCATAGATCTGAAGTGACTGAGCCCAAAAGCATTGAACCGGAAGGGTCTCAATTACAGACAGAAGAACAGGGCTCTGAGTGTCTAATCATTTTGTCTAGACCCTTGGCCCTCCAAGTGACCTGAGTCCTGCCTTGATCCCCATCACCAAGTGGAGCCATCGCACGCTACACATGAGGCCCTTGTGGGCCAGTGACTATACCAGGAGTTTCTCTCCAGGCCTGTCTGAGAATTGAGATTGGGGCTGTAAAAGGAGCCACACTGTCTTAGGGATGACAGGGTCACATGATCTCAAAAAGGAGTATGTCTGCCCTCTTTGAGTACTGGTTCTCAACCTTCCTGATGCTGTGACCCTTTAATAGAGTTCCTCATGCTGCAGTGACCCCCCAAATATAGAATTATTTTCATAACTATACTTTTGCTACTATTAGGAATCATAATGTAAACATCTGATATGCAGGATATCTGATATGTGACCCCTGTGAAAGGGTCATTCAGAATCCCCTCTCAAAGGGGTCGAGACCCACAGGTTGAGAACTGCTGCTCTAATGGATGCTTCCTGCCAGAAGAACAAAGCAGTCAGGTAATGGGAAGAAATGGGGAGAAGCAGCATGATGTGAAGGGAGTACCCACAGGAGACTGGAAGGGTCACAGTGGGGTTCAAATGTTGTCAGTGGTCAGGTCATAGGAGCTGCAGTCAGCAATGGAGTTTATGGAGTTCAATTCACCAAATAGCAAAGCTAAACTCTGGAGAGGCAAAGCCCTGCCCACCTAGGNATGAACAGTCTCCATGATGCCCTTGCTGCTTCTGTGCTTCCTCCTGCAGCTGCTGCTGTGTTCCTGCTGTATTTGACACTGTGTGATTACTATGTGAAAGGATCCCACTGTATCTAGTATAGTGTGTTGTTGGATTTCCTTTTACTCTAGCCCCACAGAGGAACATCATAATGTGGTTGTTTGTTTTTGCTCTTTTGGGGACCTGCCACCCAGCTCCCAAATGAATCACACATACAGGATCATTCTTAATTATAAATGCCCAGCTTAGCTTGGCTTGTTGCTAGCCAACTTCTCTTAACTTGAAATTGTCCCATCTTTCTTTTACCTCTGGGCTTTTTCCTTTTCTTACTTCTGTAATCCTACTTTCACTCTTACTCCAGGCTTGGCTCTGTAGAGGGGTGACTGTCCCCTAACGTCCTCTACTCCTTCTCTTTTCTCCTGCTCTCTTTTTTCTCTTTCTATTTATCCTCTCTCCTGACAGCCCTGCCTATGCTTTCTCCTGCCTCACTACTGGATGTTCAGTTCTTTATTAGACCATCAGTTGTTTTAGACAGTCAAAGTAACACAGCTTCACAGACTTAAANAAATGTAACATAAACATTTGTAACACACCTTAAAATAATATTCTCCAACAATAGTGTGATTGTTTCTCGGGAAAATCCCACTCCTCATTGGGCAATTTACTTGCAGATCATAATGAAGATGATTTTTATAAAAGGAATGATGCTTAGTTAGATCAATGATTTGACTGAACTTCCTGAGCCAGCCTAAAAGATACAGGTGACTAACTCAGGTAGTGAAGATGATTAGGGAAATAGTTTGGGTTATTCTGCCAATTCATCCAATAAGAGATACAAAAAAAGACAAAAAGAGGCTAGAAGTCATCTTTCCCTTGGTTAGATGTGGGATTTGCAGAGGATGGAAATTGATAACAAGGAAGTTTCATGCATTATAGACCCATGGATCCTGCCTGTGGAAAACCAGGCTGATGATTAAAGAAAGCAATTATGTCCCTCCACCCAAGGTTAGGCCTGAGTTCCTTGGTCCTGTAGCTTATCGAATTAATCACAGGCCCTGGTATGTACCTTGAAAAAGTAAAGTTGTGAAAGGAAATTAAATGATCCTATTGTATGTAAACAAAAATGGACAATTAGCTGAACACAACAATGAAGTTTTGTAGATATCTGCTACACTGAAATTGCAAGCAGCTTCCTGCCAGTACAAAAGGAACTGGCTGAAATACACTTGGCCTTTTAAAACTTTGTTAACCAATTAAAAATAATCATTGCTCAAGGTAAAGTGATTGTGGTGGGAATATTAACACAAAGAAAAATATTTGATGTGGCGATATTTTATTTGTGTCCCCCAAAAATTTATCTGAGGGTCAGAGGAAAAAGGTCAGCCACTATAAGTAAAAACAAAAGTAGGCAATGATAGCACACATCCTTAATCCTATCAGTTGGGAGGCAGAGATCTGTCTGGATCTCTGTGAGTTCAAGGCCACACTGGTAATAGAGCCAAGCGTGGTGGCACATGCCTTAAATTCCAACACTACTTAACCATAGAGGTCTGGAGGCCTGTACAGACAGACAGGAAGTGACAGAGCTGGGCAGGTGGCTGGAGCTGCAGCCAGCCAGAGCTGCATATGGCTGGAGTCTTTTTGGTTTTTTTTTTTCTCACAGTGGGTGGTAGGCTCTCTCTGGTTTCTGATCTTGGACTGCCACCACACTAGGTAGCTGTTTGGAAATTCCCTTGAATTTCTACTGTTCTATGCAATCAACAGACTTGGTAAGTCATTTGAGATATCTTGAAGGGTCAAATTTGTTAAAAGAGAATATTTTCCCACATTAAAAAATGGGAAATATTTTTACAATAGAATGAATTTGGTCTCTGATAACACATTAGGCAGTCTGAAAATGGAACAATTAAATGAGAGGATAATTAATGTTGATGGGATGTACATAACATCAATTATGAATATTATTAGCTTGATCATTTTTATTTTAGCATTAAGAAGGTTGGTCAATTTGAGTGCCAAGATAAAAGCTTTAGAAAAACCTGTTAAAATGAATTATAGAGAAATTCAGACACAGACAAAAGAATTTAAATGTGAACTTTCCTCAGGATTGAATTACACGGTTACATAGAAACAGCCTCAGACTTTGAGACAGCGGACATTAATATACCTGGTAGCCTTTCATGAACTGCCAAATGCTTGTGTAAAAGCTAACTGGACTCCAGTGGTAACGTTAGATTTTAGGAGATTTAAAGAAGCTATAGTATCATATGGCATGCATTCTCCATTTGTAAACCAGATATTAAACTCGTGGTCAACTTGTAATAGAATTATCCCTCAGGATTGGGAAGAATTAGTTACAGTGGTCCTTAAAGTGGTCCAAAATTACAATGGAGAACTTGGTTTAAAGAGGAGGCTAAAACTATAGAACAATGATATAGGACTAGAGGTATGGAAATTTCCCAGGATCAGCTTCTTGGAGAAGGCAGTTATGCTGATATACAAAGACAATGTTCATATGATAACCAAACCATAATTCTATGCCACAAGGCAGCCATGAATGCGTGGAACAGAATTGAGAAAGCAGGAAAGAAAATTGAATCATTTACAAAGTTATAGAAGGCCCCAGAGAATCCTTTATGGATTTCTTGCAAAGACTGTCTTCAGCAGTAAATAGAATGATACCAAATTCAGAAGCTAGACAAATAATAATTGAATCTTTGGGTTTTGAGAATGTGAATGCAGCATACAAAAGAATAGTCAGGCTGTTAAAGCAACACCAGCACCCTTCGAGGATTGGATTAGGGACACAATTAATATTGAGTCTCATGACCATGATGATATGTGGTAGGACAGGTTATATCAAGAGCTTTGAGAAAAAACAATAATGTCAGATGCTTTAATTGTGATAAACAAGGTCATCTAAAAAGGGACTGTAAACAAGACATTTCTAGACACAATGTTTCTTCAAGGAACAATGGCAACAGAATGTCCCTCCCTTCTGGATTATGCAGAAGGTGTGGTAAAGGTAAACATTGGACTAATGAATATAGATCAACAATGGACATACAAGGTAATCCTTTGCCTCTGCCATCGGGAAACTCCCTGAGGGGCCTAATACAGGGCCCCACGCTAAATTCAGTTCAGACTTATCCTGCCATTGTAGAAGAAACCCCTTCTCAGAGCAATTAAATAACCAAATGCCTATTGTAAAAACCCATACTGCTCATGGTGATAGAACAGCTATAGCAGAGAGAACAGGAAATTCAGGAGAAATCATAAGGCTTTTTTTGGCAAACTTCTATAAATGAACAAAGACCAAAATGAAGAATACGAATGATTTTTTCCTTGGAAGGACTTGTAGACACTGGTAAGGATGTTACAATAATTGCACCAGAATTTTGGCATCCAAATTAGCCCCTTCAGGAGGTAAATTTTCAGCTGCTAGGGGTTGGAACATTATCTCAAGTGAAACAGAGCACAAGATGGGCCAAATGTATAGGTCCAGAAGGACAGAGAGGAAAATTAAAGCCATATGTGGCTCATATAGCTATGAATTTATGGGGCTGTGACCTATTACAACAACGGAAAACCCATATTAACATTCCTCCAACCTCAGAAACAAATCATAAAATTACACGTTTCTGAGCAAAATATTAGGAGGTATTATTATAAACAGAAGTCTCCGGCCATCCAGATTGTACAAGAACAAGGCACAACAACTGTTGATCTTTCAAAGACACCAACAGCTCTACCTTTAAAATGGTTAACAAGCCTCTATGGGTTCAGCAATGGCCTTTAACAACAGAGAAACTTCAGGCTTTAGAAGAGCTGGTACAAGAGCAGTTAAATGCTCAGCATACTGAAGAATCAACCAGCCATTGGAATTCTCCTGTATTGGTTATTAAAAAGAAATCTGGTAATTGGAGAATGGTAACAGACCTAAGAGCAATTAACAAGGTAATTCAGCCAATGGGCTCTCTACAATCTGGAATTCCTTTGCCTACTTTGTTACATAAAGGATGGCCTCTTATAGTTATTGATATAAAAGACTGTTTTTTCTCAAAACCCTTACAAGAAAAAGACAGAGAAAGATTTTCCTTCATGGTGCCTACTTATAATAATTCTCAGCTGGATAGAGATATCAATGGCGAGTTCTCCAACAGGGAATGTCAAATAGCCCAACCCTGTGCCAATATTGTGTATGATAGCCATTGGAAGTAATATGTAAACAATTTCCTAAATCTATAATTTATCATTACATTGATAATATTTTGCTAGCTGATTCAAATGCAGATATTTAGAAACAATGTTTGAAGAAGTGAAGAAAATTTTGCCTTGTTGAGGATTACAAATTGCTCCTGAAAAGATACAAAGAGGAGATTCTATGAATTATTTAGAATATAAAATAGGTCTACAAAAACTTAGACCCCCCAAGGAAGAAATAAAGAAAGAAATCAAAGATTTCCTAGAATTCAATGAAAACGAAAGTACAACATACCCAAACTTATGGGACACAATGAAAGCAGTGTTGAGAGGAAAATTCATAGCACTAAATGCCCACATAAAGAAGACAGAGAAATCTCACACTAGTGAATTAACAGCACACCTGAAAGCTCTAGAACAAAATGAAGNAAATTCACCCAGGAAGAAGAGGCAACAGGAAATAATCAAATTGAGNGCTGAAATCAATGAAATAGAAACAAAGANAACAATACAAAGAATCAATGAAACCAAGAGTTGGTTCTTTGAAAAAATCAACAAGATAGACAAGCCCCTATCGAAATTAACCAAAAGGCAGAGAGCGAGCATCCAAATTAACAAAATCAGAAATGAAAAGGGAGACATAACAACAGACAATGAGGAAATCCGGAGAATCATCAGGTGTAGAGCGAATCTTAAACGGTCTTATTAATTGAAAACACCAGGCCAGGTATTGAGGTAAATTCT